>PVJD01007848.1:0-79201 GCA_004026545.1 Mormoops blainvillei
GGGAAGGGAAGGGAAGGGAAGGGGGAAAAGCCAGTATTAGGAGGCATTGCTGCGGCCTCCACTGTAGGCAAGAGCTCAGCTCTGCAGGCTACACGCTTACCCACTACCTCCCATCCCCTCTGGTCAGGGGCTGCCCCGAGGCCATTTGCTTCCCCAAACTTCCGGGCTGCCTCTGCAGTGGTGGGAGAGGCTCCCCTGGCACCAGAAGAAGCCCCAAGGCCAAAAGCAAAAAGACTCAGAACACGCGCTTGAGGTGGGGTGTGGCCAAGGTGAGCGCAAGGCCCCAGGGAACCTGAGGCTTTTCACCACAGTGGCAGCTCAAAGCAGCGGGCCAAGGGCGTATAGTGAGGGACACCGAAGCCGCCTCTACAGAGGCCACCAGATTTCCCCAGGGACCTGATATCTGTGGGCAAAGCGTCGTTTGCGTTGCCTTCCTCTCGATTTCTTTGCTCCTCACTGACTGCTGTTGCCCATTCTTTGAGCTGCCCTCTTAGCCACTCCCCTGCCCGGGGGACAAAGACCAAAGCACAGGAGAGCGGGGCAGAGGCCTGGCATCCGCCCATCTGCTAGTTGTTTCCTGAGTGGACTGGGAAGGGGTGCGGTAAGGGAGAGGGGACACAAGCTCTGTCACTCTTACAGCAGCACTATGACACACCCCACATGGCGTCACAAAGATTAGCTGGGGCCAGTGCAGAAGAGCTTCAGGTGAGGGGTTAATCCTGAGTCTTCCTAGAGGAGGAGCCAAGAAGCCCGAGGGAGGCTTCAGAGCGATGCTTCACTGCTGCCAGGAGAACATGGAGACCCCACCACCCTGCTCCTCAGTCCCCTGCTCCTGCATGTGGGTCTGAGACCGCCAACCAACTGCTGGCCAGAGGCTGGCCTGGGCTTAGCCAGGGTTCCTGGCTCGGTGGCCTGCTCGGAGCCTCTTAGCCAAGTCCTTCCCTCCCTCGTGCCCTCTTCCCTTGGCCACATTTCCTCAAAATCACTCTCTAGGCCCTAATTGCCTCCCTTGCTGTTCTGAGAAAGTGGTTGACCAGTTGACTGACCCACAGCCTCTGAACCTGTGGGACGCCCATGACTGCTATGAAGCTGTGAGAGACCTGGGAACCAGAAATCTCTGAGTCAGGTCCCAGCTCAGCTTCTTTCTAGCCAGCTAGGTCAGACTTCCTCAGTTTCCACATCTATTGACAGTACTCAGCCCTGCCAGGTCCCGCTCACAGCGTTGGTGTGAGGTCAAATGAAATGACGTCTGTAAGCGGAATTTTCAAACCGATGGAGTTTAAAGTAAGTGGAATACAATAACCATTGTTTGCTGCCCTTGGACCTGGCGTCACGTTAGTCCCTACGCTCTCTTCCTGGCACACACAGTGGACTTTGTTGTTTGGAACTTGTTAGCTTGGCAAACTTCTGCTTGTCTGGGATCTAAAGTGGACGCTCAGCCGGGTCTCTGGTGGGTCGTCTCGGGTTGCGGTTCAGTGGAAGGGGCGCTCAATCTGGGGCCAGAGCCGAGAGTCCTGCCTCCAGACCCAACGGCTAGGGGCTCCATGGCCTCTGGCAAACTCCTTGATTTCCTAGAACCCTGTGTGGTTTGTCTGACAAAAGCGGTCATTATGCCTGCCCGTCCGCCTTGTGGGTTCTCCTGAGGGTCACGCTAGATTACGTGGTGCGCTAGGTACTCCAGCACTAAGTGGACGTTGGGATTGTCACTGACAAGAGGCTTTCTGACTCGACCCCGCAGCACGCATCCACCCATCAGGCCTGCTGTGGAGTCGGAGGCACAGACAAGACCCTGAAATGGCTTCTGGATCTTCTGAGAAAGTCAGTGAATGCAGAGAAAGACGCGTTCTCCCAGGAGCCAGGGGTATAGGCGGTCATCAGCATTGCAGCGGTGATGGCTGTATGAAGAGGTGCGTGTCAGAAAAAAGAAACGTGAGGGAAAGGAGTGGAATCCGATTCCCAGAAAAGGAAGAACATGGCAAGATGTCTTGGGAGGGACAGCTGGAACCAGGAGGAAGGAGCAAGGCTGGTCCTGAGTGCAGAACCATGGAATGAGACCGGTGGCAGGTGGTGCTGGCTCCCCCTGACTGTCCCGCCAGCAGGACCTGGATTTTTCTCATGTCAGAGGGACCCTCTCCCTACCCATGAACCATGGATGAGCCGTAATTGACTTAGCACCTCCTTCTGCGCCACTGATCGGCTTATCAGTGTGACCCAGTCCCAGCCAATAGAATCGGAGTCTACTGCAGGTTTCTGGGAAAGGTTTGCCTCCTCCTTGGTAAGAGAATGAGAGTGAGGAGGGAGCCTCTTCCCTCCTCCCCATCAACGCTCCTGCAGGGCTTGGCCCCTCCCCGCTGAGCTGGATAATCGCTGGTTCACGTTTCTAACCAGCCCCCCCACCGCTGCCCACACCTTCCTGTTTTGACTGCCTGACACTAAAGGGTGGGGCTTGGAGCAATCACAGCCTTCCAGAGAGAAGAAATCCAGAAGCGTTGTGAAGTTAACCAAGCGCCGGAAACTGTTAAGTTGCTGCATCATGGAATTCCCTCCAGGCCTCTTGATGCGTGAGAGAAGGAACGCTCTCCAGGTGTAAGTCACTTTAACCTAGTATTCCATTGACAAGAGCACCCGGGATAAAATAACACCAATAATAGGTGCCTTGAAGGGCTGGCACAGCACTTTTGTATATACTCATTTTATTTGTCATAAAAGATGACAGGATAAGTGATCTTTTAGAAAAAAAGATTTTATTTACTTATATATTTATTCATTATTATTATCATTTTAGAAAGGAAGGGAGGGAGGGAAGGAGGGAGACAAACATTGCTGTGAGAGAGAAACATCGACCGTTGCCTCTTGTACACGCCCTGATCGGGGACAGGACCAAAAACCCAGGCATGTGCTCTGACCGGGAATTGACCCGACAACCTTTGGCCTGACCCAACCAACTGAGCCACACCAGTCAGAGCTGATCTTATCCTCTTTTTAAAGTAAATGAGGAAACTGAGGCCAGGGAGAGTGACTGACTCCCAAGGTCACACACTAATTGGTGGTGGGTCTGATATCCTAAGCCAGGTTTTCTGACTCCCGGCCCAGCACGCTTCCCACTCCACCTGGGAGAGACCCAAATCGAAGCCGAGCAGAAGGAGCCCCAGACAGCTACGACGGAAGGTCAGACAGCTCCCTACTCTCAGCTCCCAGAAGTCTCAGAGGGGAAAATAAGAGGGAATCTGATCACCAGCTATTGGTCAGCTATTAGGTTGGGGAACTGGGGACCAGACAGCGAGGGAGTGGGGAAGATGGATAGATGAGAAAGGTGGCGTATTCCTCCGCCACCCCCAGGAAGCTCCCAGGTGGCAGAGGGAAAGATGAGAAAGTATAAAACAGGGACTGCAGGCTTTCCAAGCACGAGGCCCACTGACCTCCTGAATGGCAGGCACTGTGGATCCGACAGTGGAGAGACAGGTCATGTGGATGGATGGGCTAGAGAGACGGGTGTCAGGAACAGGCTCTGCCCGAGGAGCTTCCAGAAGAGAGGAGATCTGAGCAGAGGAAGGAGACAAGGACCCTTCGAGAGGACCAGGAAGGGACAAGGAGGACTGTGGCCTTGTGGTCTCTCTGGAGCCAGAGGTCCCTGCACAGACATCACCAGTCATGGGATGGAGAGGAACATGGACTTGATTCTTTTGTCCTCCCTCCCTTCCTTTCTTCCTTCCACTTTTTCTTTTAGTCGACAAATACATACTGAGAACTTACCATGGGCTAGGCCCTGTGCCAAGACCTGGGGATAGAGCAGTCAATGGAAAGACAAAGTTTCCTGGACCTTGCATTCTAATGAGGGGAAATAGAAAACAGCTAAGTTAAATACAGCCTACCTCCTTATTCTCAGATGTCATATTTGCAAACTCACCTACTTGCCAGAACTTTCAGAGTCACATGGGGACAGTGCAAAGTTGTGAAAATTTTGAGTCGCCTGCTGTGCACATTCCCAGATGAGATTGAACCTTCTTGCTCACTCTCATACTATAAACAAGCCTCCTTTCTGTGGCCTGTTTAGTGCCAGTTTTTAAATTTTTCCTGAAGTGCTATCTGTCCAGTAGGTGCAAGAAGGCTGTGAAGTGCCTTACAGAGAAAAGACAAGTGTTAGATAAGACTCCATTCAGGCATGAGTGCTGTTGGCTGTGAGTTCAATGTTAATGAATCAGCAAAATATATTAAATAAGTTGTCTTTAAACAGAAACACACATAAAACCAGGTTAGGTATTGATGCATTGATGAAAACGCTGTGGCCAGAGGCCCACAGTTATCTAAAGTTGTGTTTCCCCGGGGGCTCAGTATTTGCTAATTCATTATTCGTGGCAACTTTCTAGAACATAACTACCTTAATTAATAAGGTAGGACTATACTTTTATTTATAATAAGGGCCATGAAAAAGCTCAAACAGCAAGATGGATTAGCCTGTGATGGGGCTGGGGTTTGCAAGTGAGACCCCTGTAGGACATGACACTTGAGCTAAGATCTGCATGGCAGGAAATGCAGTTAGCCCCCTGAGACCTGCGCAGAGCCAGGGCCAGCAGGGGCACAGCCTGGGTGGGAAAGCTGTGGGCACCGCTGGCAGCAGGCTGGGGGCCCGTGAGGCTAGAAGGTAGTGGGCACTCCCCTTGGGTTTCGATAATGTTCTGGGCCTATTGCAAGAGTTTCCCTTCAGATCTGTAGTGATCAAATCATCAGCTCCTTGACCTCAATTGTATTCATTTAATAACTCAATGCCTGGTACAGAGAAGGTATTTTAAAAATTGTTGATGGATGAACAAGAAGTTCAGAGTTTGCCTCTGGAACATTCAGGTGCCCAGGAGGATTTGTGGGTATATAATAACTGGGGCGGGGGGTCAGTTTTAGTGGCGCAGGTGGAAGAGGCGAGTGGGCTGTGGACAGCGGTGGTGAGGGACGGCATTATGCCTCGGTTTCTTTCCAGTGGCTTATTCCAGAGGGAAGGTGAGACGTAGGGTGGTGACTAGGGACAAAGGAGGGATTAAGATCGCCAGACCCAAATATGTTTATATGTTGAGGGAATGGATAAGTGGGGAGAGACAGGTGAGACTCAGGAGAACCAAGGCATGGTACAAGGGAGGGGAGGAGCCTGGAGCACAGGTGGAAAGCCAAGGATAAAGGATGATCGGCAGACACTCCAGTGTAGACAATGACAGACGGGCAGGGAATGGGGCATCCATGCCAAAGTTACCTCATTCAGCTGCCCCCAGGCTAGTGAGGTTGCGCGAGAAAACCTCCATCTTCTTCCTAAGTTAGTTCCCAGAGCGTTCCTTTTTCTCAATTACCCTTTCGCCTCCCAGCGAGTAGAAGGCCATCGCTGAACTTCAGTGGCCGTATCAGGTCACGGGCCGCCAGCTGGGCCCAGACCTCCAGGTAATGCTGGCCAGAGTTCAGGGTAATCCTGCATTGTTCCCCTTGCAGTTGTTACCTGATCTACGAGATCCGCTTACCCCAGGATAGTGTTTACTACTTTGTCTGGGGCCATGTGATGCTGTCAGGGGAGGAGCCTGGATGTAAATTATTAAGGAAACCTCAGGTTCTCAACAACTCCCTAGTGATTCGGAGATGCCAAGAAACCTGAGAGGAGTCGGCCCAGAGGGTGCAGGAGCTGGGATTGAGCCTGCCGGTGATTGAAATGTGAAGTCTGGGGGCTCACCAAGACCCCGTGTTAAAGGCCCTCTGCACCCAAAGATCTGTAGGCGAGAGAAGATTAGCCCACTGATAGAAACCCAACTCAGAAACTCCTTCGGGGGCATCTGGCATGTGTCAAGACAATGAGGCAGAATCAATGCCTGTTTTTCTGGAGGAGTTCCAGGAGGCATGATCTCCCCTAAAGAGGGGCTTGACCTCATTATGGAAGGCAAGATCCCTGTCCTTGGGGAGCTCCTGGCCAGACAGAGGCCACATGCATACACTGGGACTGTAACTGACAGCAACTAGAACCAGACATAGGCAAGGGATAAGCACTATGCAGGAGGCCAGAACTAGCCAGACCACTGTAGGGGCAAGGCCCAGAGCAGAGGACTAGCAGGAAGTCACCCCCTTGACAGACGCCTCCCCCCATCTAGTGCAGAGCTGTGCCAAGAAGAATATGAGCTAGTTCGATGCTTGCTGGTCCCGGCTGCGGAGCATCTGGACACTGTGGTAACTTACAGGCACAAAACTGCAAGGATCTTGCTTGCCTGTTGCACTAAGTCGCAGACTACTTTCTGGAAAACAGGAAGGGAAGGCAGGGAGGAGCTCAGTGTTCATCCTCTTCAAGCTTCCTTTGGCTTTGATTGTCAGGAGAGAGAGCCTCTGGGTTTGCTCAGGTCTCTAACTTCCCTGCCCTTGAACACAGCATCACGCTCACTGTGTGTCTTGGGCTCTCAGAGATTGCTGAGCCCGTGTGCTTGTGCGTGTTCATGTACATACCTGACCGTCCAAGGGCACATGTGCACATCTGCATGTGTTGTGATCTCTGTGTGATAATTCCTGTGTTTGCCTAAGCTGTCCCTGTACACATGGCTGTATACAGGTGTGCACGCTGGGGGTCCTCTCTGAGAATAAACTGAATGTTCATCCGCCAGGTTTTAATGTTCACCAATGTGATGACATCAACATGAGGACATCAACACTGGAGGCTGAGCTGGGTCTCACCACTTCCCCGGCTTTGTCCAGAGCTGAGGCATACGCCCTAATGTCCCAAACACCCCCCCTTCCTTCTCAGCCTACCATGCGTCCCTGAAGAGCTCTTGTGTTCTACACCCAAGACTTTCCAAGCTTTCCAAGAAGGGCTGAGGATGTGTGGTCTTTGGAGCTTCTATACTGAACCTCAGTTCATTTGTTCACTTACTCCTCAATTGCTGAGCTTCTGCCAGTCCAGCCCTGTGTTAAGAGTCGGGGATACAGAGGTGAAATAAGCCCTGTCTTCTTGAAATGCACACTCTAGTCAGGGAGAAAGACCTGGACAAAACGACTCATGTTCAAAGGCAGCTCTGATGAGCATATGGGAGTACAGAGAAAGAAGGCACCAATGCCCCTGAGGGACCCGGGGTGGTTTCACTGAGGTCACATTTGGCTAGTGCTTGAGTCGCTTTTTGACGACAGAGTGTGCAGAAGAGCATTCCAAACAGAGCAACAGTGCAATTGGAGATCGAGGAGTGAGGAAGCCCATGGAGGGTCTACTTTCAAACCTTTCCTTGGGGCTGGTGTGTTGCTTGACTCCAGGCGAGCGTCTGTCACATAGAATGCAACGCGCCCCCTAAAGTTGTGCGATGCTGTGCTCCTGCCCTTCTTCATCTACATTCTTATCAGTCTGTGCCCCAGCCTTCGTATGTTGTATTAAACCCATTACAAATAGGACCAAATGAGCTAGTGCGATTCAAAGAACGTTGGGGCGAAGGAGGCAACTGGGCATGCTGTGATTTCAGACTTCTACCTCCTGGGCTATGTGGGAATCAATTTCTGTTGTTTGAAGCCAGAGTTTGTGGTACTTGTTAGTCAGTCCTGGGAAACAAATCCAATACAAACTGATTTTCCACTAAGGTGCAAAGGCAATTCAGTGGAGCAAAACTAGTCTTTTCAATGGATGGTGCTGGAACAATTGGTTATACATATGGAAGTAAATAAACTTGAATTCCTACTTTTTAGCATATATAAAAATTAACTCAAAATGGATCATAAGCCTAAATGTAAAACCAAATCTATAAACTGTCTGGAAGAACTCAGAAGAGAAAACTTTTGTGACCCTCTGTTAAACAAAGATTTCTTAGATAGGACACCAAAACATGCTTCATAAAAAATAAATAAATAAATAAGACTTATTAAAAATCAAAATCTTGTGCTCTTCATAAGACACTGTTAAGAGAATGAAAGGACAAGTCACAGACCACAGTGCATACGTATCTAATAAAGGGCTCGTGTTTAGATTTTATTTTTAAAATGCTCAAAGTTCGATAATAAAGAAATGAACAACCCAATTTTAAAAATAGACAAAGATTAAAATAGACACTCCCCCAAAGAAAATAGGCAGGTGGCCCACAAGCACATGAAAAGATGCTCACAATCATTTGTTAGGGAAAGGCACGTCAAAACCACAGACAGCACTGTGCACCTATCGGGATGTCTAAGATTAAAGACCTTCCGTAGAAAACGATGGTAAGAATGTAGAGCAACTGGAATTTTCATGCACTACTGGTGGGAACATAAGGTGGTACAACCACTTTGGAAGACAGTGAAGTAGTTTCTTAAATAAACATGCACCTGTCTTACCGTCCAGCTCTTCCACTCCTCAGTGTTTACCCAAAAGAGACGAAGGCATATGTCTACACAAAGGCTTGGACACAAATGCCCATCAGCAATGGAATGACTCAAACGAAGTGTTGCATTTATACAATAGATACCAGTCAACTACAAAAAGAAATAAACTAGCTATATATACAACAATGAATGAATATCTATGCTGAGTGAAACAATCTGGAACAAGAAAAAGTACATAATGTATATTCCATTTATAGAAAATGTTAGGAGATGAAGTGAGTCTACAGTGATGAAAAGCGGATCAATGGTTGCCCGGGGCAGGGTGGCCATGGGCGAGCAGAGGGAAGGGAGAGAACTCTTGGAGAGGATGGATGTGTTCACTGTTTCACGATGATGATTTCATGGGTGTGTACATGTCAAAGCTTATCAAAGTGCATACTTTAAATATGTGCAGTTTATTGTACATCAGTTAAACCTCGGTAAAGCTATAAAACAACAAAGAAGAAAAACTGACACTCCCAGTATCCTCAGCATTAGTGCTGCAGCTGATGGCTAATGATGGAGAGTGAGGGCGGGGTGAGGCACAGCGGGGCCCCACAGCCCTTAACCCCAGGCAGCCACACCAGCTCACCGGCATCCACACACACACACCGAGGAATGGATGCGATGACAGCGGACCACTGTCCCCACTCCTCAGCCCCTCCTTCAAGAGACCACCTGTGCTTGCCTTCTAGCTGCCCAGCGGGGAAAGTTGGGGGAAATGAGGTCATTAGAATCCTTGCAGCAAGATCCCAAGAGTCAGTACACATGCCAGAAACCATTTGGTCCAGCAGATGCTATGAGTCCTTGGAGAAATCACTTTCCTTGCTTCGTTGGGCTTTGCTGCCATTCGCAGATGGATCTTCCCACAGAACTGGGGGATTCTGCCCCATTGCTGCCCTGAAGCCATGGGCAGATTACTGGGAGGAGGGGACAGTCCAGGGCCCGGGCTTCACTGCGGTAAGACCACAATAAACTGGGGATATACTTCCCAGATTTTCAAGGGTGTGATTTTTTTCCTTTTATAAAATTGCTTATTACATGTAATTACATTTTATAGTTTCATACAGCTTTTTTACGAAGACATTTTTAAAAAATTCCTATGAGGGTTTACTTGACTGGAAGATGACAGGATTTACAGTCATATTCCCAGAAACCCCTGCTGAAGGACTTTGAGGTAGTTTAGTGTATAAAGGAATTCAGAAATCTCTCCTGCACTTGACCTATCTGG
Source organism: Mormoops blainvillei (assembly GCA_004026545.1). NCBI lineage: Eukaryota > Metazoa > Chordata > Mammalia > Chiroptera > Mormoopidae > Mormoops > Mormoops blainvillei. Next base: position 9,560 of record PVJD01007848.1, read on the forward strand.
TTTGTGCTAAACTGGAGTTCAGCTTACCCTTTTGCTAGGTGAAAGACTCAGAAATCCAGCCCCCTGTGTATAAATAATCACAAGTTCAAAATGATTAGCATCTGCATAATTGGGAGGCCTTGAAGTTCTGCTAGGACACAGATGTTTAGGTCAACAGCCTTGAGGAATTCCTCCACAGTGTGGGTTAGATTCCCAAGTCCTGGCACAGACTCCCCTCCCCGCACTCCTCTGTCATGTCATCCTGTAGCGCTGTCCCCTTTCTCTGAAAAGTAGCTCTACTAACCCACCCCCTCGCTGCCCTGCTCAGTGTAGAACAGTAATAAGAGCTGACGTGAGGGCACTTACATGGCTAAGCAGTGATGTGAACATTTCTACATTCTGCCGCATATAGTACCCGGCAAATCCTTACAACAGCCCCATGAGATGGGTAGTATATTATTACTGTTTTACAACAAGATGTGAGGTGAGGGTACAGGGTTTCTAGTTTTCTGGGTGGTGGGGGAGGTAGGTATTTAAATTTTTAACCGTGATAAATTACACATAACATAAAAATTACCATCTTAGCCGTTTTAAGTGTTCCGTTCAATCATGTTAAGTACATTCACATTGTTTGTGCATCCAATCTCCAAAACCCAATTCATCTTGCAACACTGAACTTCTGTACCCTTTAAACAACAACTCCCCATTTCCCTCTCTGCCCAGCCTCTGGCAGCCACCCGTCCACTTTCTGTCTCTCTGAATTTGACAGCTCTAGGTACTTCATGTGAGTGGAATCATGTAGTATTTGTCCTCTTGTGGCTGGCTTATTTCACCCAGCACAATGTCCTCAAGGCTCATCCACATGTAACATCTGTCACAATTTCCTAGGGTTTCAGTTTTGCGAGATGAAAAGAATTCCGGAGATGTGTGGTTGTGATTTGTACGATAGGAATTTATTGTGCTACCTGCCACTGAACAGCACGCTTAAAAATGGTTAAAATGGTAAATTTCTTGTTATGTGCATCTTGTCACAATTGAAACAACAACCACGAGAACAGGCGAGATTTGTCCAAGGGAGCACGCACAGGAAGTGGCGGATCCCAGCCCGAGGGGGCGGGCTCCTGTGTCCAGGCTCCTCAGCGCTGTGCTGTACCGCCACTCAGAACAGAAGTCACGTGGGGAAAGCCTGAAGCCCTGAGTCCCTCCGTGTGCATGGCTGTGGATTCAGCAGGAGTGGGCAGTCCACCCGTGACTTTCAACGGGACACAGCGTCAGATCCAACAGGATGCTGCAGCGCTTGGGTTAGACAGAAGATGAAATCACCCGTGTGTGGGGGGACTGGTGAGAGCCTTGGGGCCTGGGGGCCACTGAGGCTGGGAAGAGCTCAGGAGAACGGGTGACAGAAGGTTGTGTGAGGGTGGGTATGCCAAGAAACCACATTTAATGAAGACCTGGTGGGGCCACCGGGAAGAAGGGCGCCTGCCTCCCTGACCTTTGGGGAGTCCCCCGGAGGAGCCAAGGAGCAGGGGGAGAGAACGGTCCCTCCCTGAGTGCCTTCTGACCCTCTTCTGGGGACAGGGAACGGGGGGAGAGGGTGGCAGGGACAGAAGAGGGGGAGGGACGCTGGGTGGGCACAGGGTCCACTCACCGCAACCCCTCCCTCTGCATCCCCTTTCAAGAGTCTTAGACATGACTGTGCTCTGACTGGGGGGTAATTTTCTTTCAACCTCCTTGGAGATAAGGAGTAGGCTACCACTAAAATATGTCTTCTTTATAAACAATTTTAGGTGATTTTCAAGAATCTAGATAACAAAGCAATCTAATTATAAAGCAGAAATCGGGATGGTAGGAGAAAATACATAACTGAACCTGGGGTCGGCAGGACTACACAACCTTTCTCTCCCCCTTTCTGGTTGGCGCCTGGCCTAGCCTAGCTCTCACCGGGGTATTAGTGCTCTCGTCCTATTTTGTGAGCAGCGGGAAAGCCAGGAGAACACAGCAGAGAATATGCTGGAGCCTTGCCAGTTACCTATGCAGGGGTGAGGTGGGCGGGGGTGAGGGCGGGGCTCAGAGGCCACTGTAGAGGGAAACCTGAGTCAGGAACCCAGGAGGAGGGTACACCCAGGGCCAGCACCCTTCAACCTCTGGTGAGGTCACCACGTCCCCAGCCTCCCCAGGGCTTTGTCCTAACAAGCAGGGGCTTCACATGGGGCTGGGCCTCTTCCTCTGGGACAGGATCACCCTGACGTGTTGGCTCAGCCACTGGGTTACCTCCCAAAAATCCCTGGAAGGAGCTGAGGAAAAGCTTGCTTCTGCCTCTGTCCCCTCACAGGTATGCGGGCTCGCCTGGCCCCGGGGGAGAGGTGACCCACCTAGGCAGCCGGGCCTGGGAGTTTTAATGCCATGGGGGTGCCTGTAGCAGTTGGTTAAAAGTTCCCGGCAGGGGCGTGGGGCGGGGCACGAAAGGCACATCCTGGGAACCGGCTCAGTGCACACGCAGGGCTGTCCCCAGCAGTGGAAGAGCTGGTTCCAGCACAGAGCCGTATGACAACTTTAACAACCTCCTACTCCCCAGGAAGACAAATAGAGTTGCTTCAGGAGTCAACATAAACACTATTGCCTGTATTTTCCTCGTCCCGCTTCCTGGAGCCCTCAGGTGCCAGCTCAGAAACCTTTATGCCTCCCTCCCGTCTGTACACACCTATTTACAGCCTCTCCCTCCTGCCGCCCTCTCCCCGCTCCAGTGCCAACAACCTTGTTTAGATCCTGCAGGAGACACTGATTTTTCACTCCCTGGTGTTGTGATGACTGCGTGCAGGTATAACCTTATCTTAGGCCGTACTTCCTGGAGCAAGTCGAGGCCCAGATTCCTGACAGCACGTGGCCTATAGAGCCTCAAGAGCACAGGGCGCTGCACCGGGCGGCCTCAGCAGCGCTGACAGGCAGCCAGTCTGAGAAAGGGCTCTGGTCACACTAAGGTTTTTTGACAACCTTCTAATGCTCCAGTGCTTAATAAAAGATAATTAGCTAACGTTTATTGTACTTGTACTAGGCTCCAAGCACTTATATGCATTATCTAATATACTCTTCACAACTTTAGAAGTTGGAACTAGAAGTTAGGTGATGTTTTTTTATGCCCTTCTCAAAGGGAAGACAACTAAATCTCAGTAAGCAGAAGGCCAGTTCGCAAACTGAACTTGGTTTGTCCCCAAAACCGTGCTCTTACCCAGTAGCAGTGTTTCTCAACTTCCAGGAGCATCAGCAGTGTTCCAGATTCAGTAGATCCGGGGCACAACCTGAATTTGCATTTCTCAAATGCTCGCAGGTGGCACTGGTGGGGCCAGGGGTCCCCCTTTCAGTTGCACTGCCCTGAACTGAACCTGTGGCTCCAAACTCCTGCAGAGACCACCTGAGTCACCCATAACCCTCCGGTGTTGTCACCTCACGGTCTTTACCTGGGAAATCCAGCCCATGCGGGTGCTGCACATCCCCCGAACCTCAGCCAGAGAGCCTCGTGGTTCTCCCCCAAAACCAGGGCTGCAGAGGGACAGGTGTAAACTAACAGCCCCACCTGTGCTCAAAGTGTGTGGTTTGGGTTTCTAGTCAAGATAGTGGAGGAGGTAAATGCTGTAACTTGTCTCTTCCCACAACCACATCTAAGTTACAACTAAACTACAGAAAACCATCACCGAGAACTACCTGAACTCTAGTTGAACAGACGTCCTATAACTAAGGACATACAGAAGAACCAACACATGGAGACTAGTAGGAGGGGCAAGGACGAGGAACGAACTGGTCCCATATCCACATGCGATGGTTAAAAATCAGGAGGGACATTTTGGCTTCAGAGGAGCCAGGGGCCCCAGCCCTACACTAGTACCTCCAACCCAGGGTTTCTGTGCCAGGAAGAGAAGTCCCCATAATTTCTGACTCTGAAAACCAACGGAGATCATAGCTGAGTGAGACAGAGGGCTTCTGGAGTCCAAGACAGTCCTCTTAAAGGGCCCACACATGGACTTACTCAGTCTCACTCACTCTGAACTCCAGCGCTGGGGCAGCAGCTCAAAGGATGCCAGAGACATACAGGGAAGAACTGAATTGTCTAGCTTCAGGTCGAGGGCTGGAGGGATAGATTTTTCTCAGACAGAAATGCTGGAAGAAGACATTGTTTCTTTACTGAGCCCTTCCCTCATAGGCACAGGTGGGCACAACATCTGAGTCTCTGTCGACCTGGCTCACACTGTTCACCCTGCCCTGGTGGTTCCCTGAGACCGTGCCCCACCCAACTTGCAGGCCCACCCAAGCCACTTCCAGTGGCTTTCCCATGCAAACAGCCTGTGCTGGGTCACGCTGTGGACTTTCCTAAAATCTCTCAAAGGTTCACAAACCCCAAGGAAGCAACATCTGCCTCAGTGTGCTCCATACCTCTTGCTACGTGGCCCTAAGCCTGGCACTAGCAGCAGCCAGCCTCAGTTCACTACTTAGCTTCTCCCAGGCACCTCTAGGCTCAGCACAGTGGCAGGCATCAGCAGATCATTTTGTAGCTCATACCAGGTGGCCTCGGGTACGGTACAGGGAGGGGCTGACCTTGACCTGTGCCTCCCAGGAGGCTCCAGAACTAACACAACCAGTGGCCAGCTTCAGGCTACACCCACATACCACCTAACTACCACCACAAAGACACACTCAAAGGGAAGACTCAGCTGGTACCAGAGTCCCACTAAAGTGATTCTGCTCTGTAGGATCAGCCTCTACACAACACCTTCTTTCCTGTAGTCACAGTCAGTCCTCACAACCAATCAACATGAGGGTCAATCCCTCTCATTGACATGACAATAGCAATCAGTGCTCAACTGCAACAGGTGGACACACAAAATCCACGCAAGGGACACACCTGGAGCATCTCACTCAGGTGACCAAGGAAACTGCACCACTGGGTCCATGGACACCTACTACATAAGGCCACCCTACCAAGACCAGGAGACATAGCAACTCTACTTAATACGTAGTCACAAACACAGGGAGGCTGCCAAAATGAGGAGACAAAGAAACAAGGCCCAGAAGAAAGAACAGAACAAAACTCCAGAAAAAGACCTAAACAAAAAGGAGATAAGCAATCTATCAGATGCAGAGTTCAAAATACTGGTTATAAGGATGCTGAATGATCTCAGTGAGAACTTCAACAAAGAGATAACATAAAAATGGAGATAGAAAACTTAAAAAAGAATCAGTCAGAGATGAAGAATTCAGTAACTGAAATGAAGACTACATTAGAGGAAATCGACAGTAGATTAGATGAAGCAGAGGATCAAATCAGTGACTTGGAAAATAAGGTAGGAGACAACACCCAATCAGAATAGCAAAAAATAATTTTGTAAAAAATGAGGATAGTTTAAGGGCCTCTGAGAAAATGTTAAGCATACCAAAATTCATATCATAGGGAGTACCAGAGGAGAAGAGAGAAAACAAGGAATTGAAAATCTATTTGAAAAAGTAATGATGGAAAATGTCCCTAACCTGGAAAAGAAAATAGACATACAAGCCCAGGAAGCACAGAAAGTCCCAAATACAATGAATTCAAAGAGACCCACACTAAGACACATCATAATTAAAGTGGCAAATGTAAAAGACAAAGAGAGAATCTTAACAACAGCAAGAGAAAAGCAGTTAGTGTCCTACAAGAAAACTCCCATAAGAGTATCAGCTGATTTCTCGAAAGAAACTTTGCAGGCCAGAATGGATTGGCATGAAATATTCTAAGTGAAGAAAAGCAAGGACCAACAACCAAGATTATTCTCCCCAAAAGCTATCATTTGGAATTGAAGGACAGATAAAGAGCTTCCCAGACAAGAAAAAGCTAAAGGAGTTCCTCACCAACAAATGATATTACAAGAAATGTTAAATGGTCTTCTTGGAGAAGAAGAAAAGAAGGAGGAGGAGGAAGAGAAGTAGAAGAAGAAAGAAAGAGGAGAAGAAAAAGAGGAAATATGAATAACAAAATGGCGATAAGTACACATATCTATCAACAATTACTTTCAATGTAAATGGATTAAACCCTCCAATAAAAATAAAAAACACAGAATGGCTGAATGGATGAGACCCTTGCATACGCTGTTTACAAGAGACTCAATTCAGACTGAAGGACACACACAGACTGATAGTAAAGGGATGGGAAAAAATATTTCATGGAAATAGAAACAGAAATAAAAAAGCTGGGGTAGCAATACTTATATTAGACGCAGTGAACTTTAAATCGAAGGCTATAACAAGAGACTGAAAAGGACCCAGCAATTTCACTCCTGGGAATTTATCCGAAGAAACCCAAAACACTAACTCGAAAAGACACATGTGTTTCTATGTTCATTGCAGCGTTAGGTACAATATACAAGATACAGAAGCAGCCTAAGTGTCCATCCATAGATTATCGGATGAAGAAGTGGTGCATGAATGCAACAGAAGATGACTCGGCCATAAAAAAAGAAAAATCTTGATATCTGCTGCAACACAGATGGACCTGGAGGGTATTGAGCTCAGTGAAATAAGTCAGACCGAGAAAGACAAATGCCATATAACTTCACTTATATATGGAATCTAAAAAACAGAATAAATGAACCAACAAGATGGAAAAGACTCATAGAGAACATTTTGATGGCTGCCCGATGCAAAGGGAGTTAGGAGATGGGTGAAAAGGGGGAGGGAATTAAGAAGCACAATATAGTTACAAAGTAGTCATGGGGATGTAAAGTACAGCACAGGGAAGAGAGTCGGTAATATTGTGATAACCATGTGTGGGGTCAGGCGGGTATTAGCTTTGTCAGGGTGATCACTGTAAGTTATGTAAATGTCTAATCACTATGCTGTACACCTGAGGCTAATATAATAATATTGTATGTCAACTGTAACTGAAAAATAAAAAACTATTCAAAAGAAAAGATACACGTTTTCATCACCAGCAAAACATAACAGCGCAACGAGACTGTTCCATTTGTAACGGAGCCGACCTTGTCCTCACGCGGAAGCAGGCAAGGGCCGGGGTTAACTGGGAGATCAAGGTCTCCAGGTATTTGCTCTTGGACACCCTATTTCCATCATTTGCAGCACGTGCTTCCGTTGTCACTGACACTGATTTCGGGATTGTTTGCTTAATGCCCTGCCCTCCCGCTGTAATGATAGTGCCGTTAGGACAGGCTTCCTGTCTGGCTTGTTCCCCACTGTTTGCCCAGCATCTGGAAGAGCAGCTGGCACATAGAACGTGGGTAAGATAAATGAGTTGAATGAATGAATAAACAAATAGACAGTAGACAAACAAATGAATAAGTGAATAAACAAAGGAAGAAACGATCACGGACGGGCCATGGCGTGAGTTGTTCAGAAGCTGGAATATTAACTTGGTTGGATAGAGAAACCAGAAGAAAGACTGTTCGGGGTCACCTGGCTTCCCCTCCTACCTTCTCGAAAGAGAGCACTTTTCCACAGGTGTGAAAGGGATGGCCTGGCATGGCCCCCCTGCACAGTACTCTGGATAGAGGTGTATTGGTTTGCTAGGGCTGCGTCACAAATTGCCACAAACTGGGTGGCTTAAACAACAGATATGTACTGTCCCATAGTTCTGGAGGCCAGAAGTCGAGATCGAGGTGTCAACAAGGCTGGCTCCCGTGAGGGAGACTCTGCCACCCCTCTCTCCTAGCTCCTGGCGGGTGACTGGCAATCTTGTAGAAGCAAAATCCTGACCTCTGCCTTCGTCTTCACAAGGCGTTCTCCTGGTGCGTGTGTGTCTTTGGGTCCGAATTTCCCCTTTTTATAAGGACACCAATCGTGTTGGATTAGGGCCCACCAAAAGGAACCCATCTTAACTAATTTCATCTGCAGTGACCCTATCTCCAAATGAGGTCACATCCTGAAGTGCTGGGGCTTTGGACTTCAGCATGCCTTTCCTGGGAACACCATTCAACCTGTAACAGGTGTGTAGTTAGCAGCTCTGTTTCCAGGCACAATTTCCGAAGATAATCTGTTGATGTGACTTTTAAAACCTATGAGGGGCATATGCTCGGAGGAGAGTGACACCTGCTCAGAAGGCGGTCCAAGGAGTATGTCCCCAGGCAGCCAAAGGACTGAAGAAGACAGCACCAGGGATTCCTGTGCAGCTAGGCCCACTCCCTGGAACTGGGCTATAGGAGCTGTGGGCTGAGGGCTGAGGCTACCAGGTGTGAGTCCCACCCCAGGTGCTGCAGGTCCCAGATAGACCTCCCCTCTCCAGGGGCTGCCTCAGTGAACCTAGCTGCCAAGAATGTGGCCAGAGAAAAACGTGGTTTATGCTCACATCGCAAATTTTCCTTTCTGGGGCTTTCTGTTGTGGGTGCAAATTACACTGCCGCCTCTCTTGTGCGGCACAGCCCAGCCTTCCCCCACCCTCCACTGCAACCTCTTCCTTCACTTACTCCCAAGGCTCATCGCTGCAACTGTGCTTGATGTTTCTACTGGGGGGGTGGGGGTAGGGACATCTCGGACTTGCTTCCATATGTTAATTTTTTTCATTCAATCAGGCTCTGTAAACTCGGTTTTAACACTTTTACCAACAGCCCCTAATGAAGCAGCTGCCAATAATTACAAAAAACAGTGAATTTATTGGAGAGCTACTTTTGATCCCAGGCACCATTCGTAGTTTAGTGACTGTAGGCAAAACGTACCTGGTTTTGGATTCATGAGGGCGGGAGCTTGGCAAAGTCATGATGACAGAGAGCACTTCCCCACACACCTGTGTAGCTAGTGTCTGTCTGCCTGTGACCCTCTGCTCACCTCACTCTTCCCTGCACGTCCCCCTCACTCCATTCTCTGGGCCACCTCATCCACACCCACATCTGTGGCTTCCATTGTCATTTACCTGCTGATAACCTCAGATCCCTCTGTGTCTCCTTCGGAGATTATCTATCCACTGCAGAGAGGAATCCAGTGGGAGGCCCCGAGCTTCAAAGGCTCCGTGCCTGGAACACACCAGACCTCCTCCTCCCCAGGCCTGCTTCTCCTTCCTCCTTATCTCCGTGGGTGGCGCCATCATTCTCCAGGTTGCATACCAGGAAACCTGGGTGTCTGCCTCAACTCCTCTCTCCTGTTTATTGCCTAATTCTGTCACCTCTTTCCCAGTTGGTCTGCCTTCTAAATGTGACTGGAGGGTCCTCTCCTCTCTCCCCCATTTACGGCCTTGGTTTAGGCATTTCACAGCAGCCTCTTATCTGGTTGCCCTGCTTCTAGGCAAAACATCTATCTTTCTCCCTGACTCAGATGTGGTCTTCGTAAATGTGCATCTGGTGATGCACCCATCCTCTGCTGAGATCCCTCGGGGCTCCCTGTCACTATCAGGATGCTCCTCAGTGATGATTCAAGGACTTTGGAGGCCTGGGTCAACATCTTGCTCTTGTGGCGTCTTCTCACACATGCAAGGCTCCCCCCCTCCACCCCCCGTTCTCTCTGCCTATAACACTACCCCTCACCGGACCCTCGCAGCCCTCATCTCCCTGGCTAACTCCTACTTAACCTTCAAAATCCAACTCAAAGTTCACCTCCTGGGGAGTCTTCCCTGATTCCCAAGAGGGAAGGTAGGTGCTACCCTTACACGCTCCCTAAGCATGTGTATTAACTCTTTCAAAGTACTTAACACACTATATGGCCATGATCGAGTTTTTTCTTTTCTCAGCCCAACCAGACCCTAAGTCTTGGAGAGCAGGACTGTGTTTCGGGCATCGTGATGTCCCCAGCACCTAGAGCACAGCGTGGCTTGTCATAAACATGTGGCTTCGGTTGGTCAGTCAGTCAGGCTCTGTTGTATAGCACCAGCACTTGGCCCTGAGTGAGATGAGATGTTCACAAACTAGCCTCGGTACTAAGATGGCACCACGTGGCTGTGCTAGCACGGGCTTTGAGATCAGCCGGCCTTGTTCAAATCTCGGCTTTACCACTCACCAGCTCTGGGACCCTGGACGAGTGTCTTAACTCCCTGAGTTACAGCTGCCTGATGTGTAAGATGAGAATAAATGGGTAGGTGGGTAGGGATGGGGTTTGGAATATATGCTAATGGTGCCCCAGCAGTTTTAGCTAAAATTCTGTGCCGATTATGCTCCAGAAGTTTTGAGAAAACAAAACCACCACCACCACCACCACCCCACCCTTCCCCCACACAGAAAAAGGCCCAGGACTTCACTGTTTTGGGATGTACCAACTCATAGAGAATCATGCCTGTTCCAGTGTTCTAGAAGAGTTCACGTCACTCTCAAAGTAACCAGTTATGTGATAAAGAGGCATTAACTACTTTGTGATGATTTAAAAGCCAGTCTCAACTTTGTGCCACCTTGATTCTCAATGGACAAATGCTTGGTGCTTTATCAGCCAAATGATGACACAATTGGCCTATTTCTAATTCAACAGTGAAAAGACCCAAAATTACACCATTCAACAGACCTGGTACCTTCAATACAGTTTAAACTTACATAAGAAGCTGTTTCTTCTGAAACCAAATGGGAAAAATAATGCTTACTCCATGAGCCGTGGGGAGAAATGTGCAAAGCAGGCACATTGGTAGAGGACCTTGGTGGTGAGACTCCTGGTTCCCCAGGGGTGGGGACCTTGCTGGAGCTAGAGGTGGCCTGCAGTTCTGGCAGGGAAGAAGGCAAAACGAGCCCTCCCAGACACGCTCCTCAGAACTCACATTCTAAAAGCTCGCCTGCATGAATGGGTCCTGCGTATGTGCTCTGCTGGTCTATTTGGTGCGCAGAGACCCTCGCCCATAAAAGCAGCCACACGATCATGGCTCTGTAAGGCTGGAGCAGAGCTTAGAGACCCACTGGCCCCCCTCGTGTCGCACGGAGAGGGGAGCTGGGATCCAGAGTACAGACATGGCCCCCAGCCATGCAGCTCACCGCTGGCTGGGGCCTCGCCTTGCCCTGACTGCCTGTTAGTGGCCTTCCCCACATCTTCACCCTTCTCTCCTAGTCCATGAGACCATCTCAGGTGCAGCTCCCTCTGTCACGATCTGGCCTAAAGAAAGGAGGCGTATGGCTCACGGCCCCCAGATCCCTGAGGGTGCAGTGGAGGGGGCCTTGTCTGCAAAGGCTTCTGGGAGGAAATTTCATGGTACTTCCAGAAAAAAATGCCTCACAGCCACAGACTGGGTTCTTCCCAAAGTCAAGTCATGGTAGGCGAGAAGAAAATTGGAAGTGAAAAGACCGAAGGGGTCGGTGAGAACCGCCCCCAATCAGGCCCTGAGGCACCTCCGGGAACCCGCCTGTCCCTGAAGAGCAGCTGTTGGCTCCTACTCTTTCAGTAACAGGGCCAGCCTTTCTACAATTGGACACTGCAGTCTGTAAGCGTCCCAAGGGTTTTGAGTTCTCCAGGGTCTGGTCTCTTACAATCCACTCACCCCTTCCCCCTGAAAAAGAGTGTGCCCATGTTGTTGGCGGGGTGTCCCTGTCGGTCCTCCTTTAGTGCCACGAGAGAAGGGCGCCCTGATCTGGTGACAGGCAGGATGGCAGAGAGAGGGCCGGCCTGAGCAAGGTGCATGATACCACCTCAGAACCACGTGGGGGACTTCCTTGAATCACAGAAGCCTGACCCCTCACCAGAGACCCAGATTCAGAAGGTCCAAGGTGTGGCCCTAGCAGTTTGTTTTTTAAAAAAACAAGCCCCGCAGGACATGTGATGCACACCCAAGTCGAGAACTACAGGGTATTGAGATCAGATATGAGGTGTTACAAAATAGCTCCCTGCTAATCAGAGTTAGGCTGCCAACATTTGAGACTCTTTTATCTTTTCAAATACCTAAGTTAGAGCAGATTTGAGGCCGGTCCTCTCTCTCGTGTTCTCAGTGAGGAAAGGCCGGCATGGGGCCTCTGTCGGGGACTGTGGCAGCCTGAGAGGCTGTCATTGGCACTGCTCACAGGTGGGATGGCTTCAGTTCGGTCGAGTGCACTGCTGGCCTCCCCAAGGCTGCAGGCTCAGTTCCAATCTGGGACTCCGGTGGAAGTGGTCTCCGAAGCAGATGTCCACATTGTGTTTCTCACCAGAGAAGGGCTAGAGTCAACAGCACTACAGAGCAGCTGTTCTCAACTAACCTGCACTGGAACCACATGGGGACCGGGGGAAAGAGTGGGTTCCCATCAACAGGGCTGGGTGTGGCCTGCAAGTCTGCATTCTGAACGAGCTCCCAGGGCATGGCATTGCCGCTGCCCAAGGACTGCAGTCAGGGGTCCACATCTCTTATGAACAGCACTGCTGTAGCTATGGACAGGTTGGGGTGCTTACAAAGGGGAGGCTCTGCAGGTAAAGCGACCGACTATCCTGGTTCGCCTAGGACGAGGGCTTTCCCAGGATGTGAAACTTTCAGCACTAAAACCGGGGCAGTCCCAGGAAAACTGCACGCTTGACCACCCTACCCACGGCCTATGTCCCAGGACAAGTAGTTCAGGTGAAGTCTTGAAATAGATAACCTGAGAAAAGGCTCAAGGATGCTTACAAAGCAACAAACAAGATGCTATACATTGATTTCAGCGTAGAAAAAAAATTAAATCACCAAGGGAAGGCAAATTCAACTTTAGTCACCGCCAAGTGGGGCTGGTGAAGAAAGGCGGTGCTTGAGTCAGGGTGGGAATCCCAGGCAAGGGATCAGAGAATAATCCCAGGCCAGGATGAGGTACGTGCTCCTACTCCTACACAAGCCAGCTGTGGTTGGCTTTGATATTTTGATTTCACATGATGCCATGTCATCTTGGTTGTCAGAAGCTACAAGACCATTAAAAATAGTGTTTAGCCTTAGCCAGTGTGGCTCAGTTGGTTGGAATGTCAAACCATAAACTGAAAGGTCTGGGTTCGATTCCTGGTCGTGGCACATGCCTGGGTGGCAGGTTAGGTCCCTGGTTCAGGTGCAAACAAGAAGCAGCCGATCACTGTTTCTTTTTCACATCGATGTTTCTCTTCCTCTCTTCCTCCCTTCCTTCCCCTCTCTCTAAAATCAGTAAGCATGTCCTTGGGTGAGGATAAAAAAATGAAATCATGTTCAAGCGGGAGCTGGTGTGTTGATATTAGATGCTCGTATCCAAGTCTCATAAGCCACTTTCCCCTCACGCCGATGGCACTTGACCTGACCCTGCACATACATTGTCCTGGCAGCTTGGATCTGGATCCGGTCCCGTCTCTACCCTGCCATGTGCCCTGTGATTTAGGCAGAAAGGGGTCAGCATCTGCCTGGCCATGCTTTTCTTCTTCCCCTCGCGGGAATGACTGAGGGAGGAGGGCCCCGAAAGCTCCCTGGAGACCCGGGACCTTGCCAATATTTACCAGCCTGGGAATGCCTCAAGGCTCGTCACTGCAAAGACTGAACACACAATTTGTGGGAGCGTGGCCATACCCTGGCTTATGGGTTTTGATCCGTAGAACTCAAGAGTATGTGGGTTTGGCATACAGTAGCTTCCTGGCTGGAATACAGGGAGGCTTCCTAATTATACGAAATATTAAAATAAGTGCAGTTTTATTTCTTTAGCAGTGGTGAGGATATGGCCTTCGGAGTCGGAGGGCAAGGACAGCTTTGGCACTTTCTTGTGGTCCGACCTTAAGTAACTTGGCAAGTTACTTAATCTTTGAAGCTTTGGTTTCCTCACATGTGAGACAGGTGTCATAACAGTTCCTGGTCTTCTGGGCTGCGGTGTCTCAGCTGGCACAAGGTCAACGCCCCAGAAGAGTAGCTACACTAGGGTCACTGTGTTACTGTCACAGTTTCACGGACCGCTGGAGAAGGCTCTGGGTGGGCCCCTCCCTGCTGGACCTCTTTTAAGGAAACTGCTCATTAGCATATCGTTAACAACTGAAAGCTCCAAGACGTTGTGGAAGGACTTCAGAAGACGTGTTAGAAATCCACATTAGGTAGAGGAGAATAAAATTCTGAGTTCGCCCAGCTTAGAGAACAGGCTAACTCTTTTTCAGAAAATAACTGTCTTATTTTTGAAGAGTTTTCGATGTAGAGAAAAGTTGTGAAGCCAACACAAAAGAGCTCCTGCGGACCCCACACCCAGTTTTCCCTGGTTTTAACATCTTACATCAGTGTGGCACCGAGTGAATCAGTGTTATGACATCATTAGCTCAAGTCTATCCTTGATTCCAATTTCCTTAATGTTTTACCTAACGTTCTTTTTCTGTTCCAGAATGGATGTCACAGGACACTTAGTTGTCGTCGTCCTGACTCCTTAGGATCTTCTAGATGGGAAGCTTCTTAGCTGTGCTTTGCTTTCGGTGCCCTTGGCCGTTTCGAGTACCGAGAACCCGCATTTTACAAGCGAGGGAACACAGGCCTGGGAGATTGCAGAGCAGCCAACGGTTTTACACAACCCTCTTCTCCATTTTCGTCTTGCTCTGGTGATGGGCAGAGCAAACCTTTCTTCCTCATTAGCTTGGAGGTACAATTCTGCTCAGCACTGAAATGGCCCAGATTCTGCGTTAATGTGTGACGCTGGGTCTTGCCAGATGCCCTGGCTTCCCCGGGCCTCTGGGGTCCTGATGTGCTTCTCAGGGCCGCCCTTCATGCCTGGCTGCCTGCTCCCAGCCCAGGCCAGGGCACTGCCAGGCCTCTCACATCAAGGACGGCTGGGGACCGAACGCCACGGAGAGGAAACAACAGAATGGGGAGCTGCCTTTAGCCCGGGTCCCTGGGCGAAAGGGTGAAGCTGAGCAGTCCTGCTTCCGCCCTGGCCTGGCCTGCCCAGAGCGGGCCCATCTCTTCTCCCACGGGGAGCTCTGTGTCAGCGCTCTGTTGGGGCGGAGCTTGCCGTGGTCCACTGTCCAGTTCCTGTCTGGCTTCCCTTTCTCCTGTGGACAGCAGCAGCTTTTCTTTTTGCAAAAACGACCCCTGTCCCCTCCTTCTGTGTGCACCACACGCATGCACACACAGGCCTCCCCATGGTGGTCAGCCAGCCTGTGTGACGGGCACATCCACTGACCCAGGCCCATGACCCCGACTTGTCTCCCCGTAGGCCGCAGTTCTGACCAGAGTCCTTAGGACTCACCTGGTTTCTGGGTGGTATGGGGAGGAATGGGGAGCTCTCTCAGAAGTCAGTGAGCTGGCCTTCAAGGCCCTAAGGGTGGGTGGGCACATTTCTGCTTTCTCTCTGATGGTCTGAGGCCTCGGGTTTAACCTTTCTGAGCCTTAGCTTTCTTTCCTGGAAAATGGGAATGAACCAATGCTACGATTATGTGGTGAAGAGTGAAGAAGAATGCGTAGCATGGAGCTGGGCACAGATGAGTGGCTTCTGTCATTCCTTGCTCTGTGGCCCACATCAATCATGCCAGCTGTGACTGTGGCCTCAGGTCACCAGGTGCTCCAGGACAGCCCTGCACTGCTGCCCAGGGTTTTGGGCAATGTGAGGGCGGCACTGTGCTGAGGCACCAGCCCTCACATGTTTGAATGTCACCATGACCTCCTCAAATTAGGTCTTCTCTCTGTGCTCCATGAAATTGATACAAAAAAAAAAAGAAAGGACAAAGAATAACTTTCAACCTGACCCATGTTTTAAGAGCACTCTGGAAGACTGGTATTTAAAATAATAAGTAGCAAATGCTGTTAGAAAATGATGACTGGTTTGTGTCAAAAACATACTTCCAGACTTACAATGGTTCAACTTATGATTTTTCAAATTCGCAATATTGTGAAAGTGACATGCACAGTAGATTGCATGAGATATTCAATACTATTATTCAGTTAGATACTTTTGCCCAACTGTAGGTTAACGTAAGCATTCTGAGCACGTTTAAGGTAGGCGAGGCTAAGCTATGATGTTTGGTAGGTTAGATGCGTTAAACTCATTGTGCCTTATGATATTTTCAACTTACGATGGGTTTACTGGGATGTCACCTCATCGTAAGCCAAGGAGCATCTGTAACCCTCTTCTCCAAACTACTCTGTGTGGTGAATTCTGACTTCATGTGTTGGGTTCTCTAAGAGCAGGGATTTAACTAAGACCATTGTGCTTTGGGTCCAAGTTATGTGTTTGAGAGAAAATATATATGTTATATCTCATAATAAGCAACAAACAAAGAACTTTGGAAGAATATACAGGGGTCTGAAGTTCATTAGAAGCCATGTGGCAGATCTCCCCAGAGGAGTTTCCAGATGTTTCCTGAACAAGAAGAGAAGAAAAGCGAGGTCTCTGCAGTGTGTCCCAGGTCAGAGTGAGGCCAGTTCTGGAACTTGAGGCCTGTGAGGATAGAATTGGGTCTGAAGGGCCTCGGCCAGGGCCCCCCCTCTCCCCGGCTCCGCTCAGCTGCTTATCTGCACAGGAGGGAGAGAGAGAAGGTCAGAGCAGAGCAAGAAGGCAGGCAGGCACTCGAGAGTCGTTTGCTCCTGCTCGTCAGTGGGGAGGTGGATTTGAAACCACCCCGAGAACAGCGAAGAGCCGAACAATCATGCCCTTGAATGCAGGTTTGAAAACCTGCAGAGGACAGGATGCCCCATGGGAGCAGGTAAAGCAGACGCCAGGTGAAGGAGCCAGGTGATAGGGGAAGGGTTGGCCCTGGAAAATGCTGGCCGGGGTGACCAGGTTGGCAGCTGTGTGAAGTGCTCCTCAGGGAGCCTCAGCAATCAGCAGAAAGTAGGGTGCTGTGTTCCCCTCCAGGGTTCCACTGGTGAGAGAATTACACAAAATTCCATATGAATTATACTAAATGTTGCTATTGAGGTAAGTATACTAAAAAAAAATCATAGCTGCTGTGCCTGGGACATCTACAGTGGGTCAGACCCTACATACATTTCATTCAGCCTGCAGTGAAACCCTGTGAGGTAGGCGTTGTCCCCCGACTATGCAGGGCAGGTGCCTGGGCCTCTGGGGCAGGGGTCATGGGTGGGTGGATAACTACTTGTGGTCTCATCCAGCTTGTAAGTGCAGGGCTGGGCATTAGCCTCAGGTTCGTGTGACTCAGGGTGGTGACATCTGGTCAGTGGGCAGATGCCAGGCCTTGTGGCGCAGCTGTTGAAAGAGAACCTCCACTAGATCCTGGGTCATGGCTATTGATTTTTAAAAATCTCCTCCACCTTAAATGAAACTAGGGAAGCCACCCACACTAGCTGCCAAGACCCTGGGTCCCATGGTCTCTGCCACTCGCCACCCTGAGTCAGTCATTGAACACCTGGTAAATTCCCCTTGGGCAGTAGTGAGGGAGCCAGAGGACACTTCCCCAGCATTCACCTGACCTCAGTGACCAGTCACGGTGCTGAGGACCGGAGTGAGCAGGCCATGCTGTAGGCTTTCGTTTCTGTCTCTGCCCAGGTATGTCCTCCCTGCCGCGGGCAACAGCCCTGAGGTTACCTCCTGCCAGCCTTTGGGAAAGGGTGGGTGCTGAAAAAAGCAAAGGGAGTGAGGGGCTCTTCCTTCTGGACCAAATCCAGGCTCAAGTGTGTTGCTGATCAGATGTACCTGGGAGCTCATGGCGCACCCTTGACTGTGGAACGGGCCTGCGCTGGTGCCTCTGCCTTTTAGTTCTGTCCCCAAAAGTCAAAACAAGTTCCTCCTCTGACTTCTCCTGAACCCTCCACACTAAGCAAATGCAGGCCAATGCAGCCTCTCCCGACATCTCTGTGGGTTGCACTAGGTCACCGGGGTCATGACCTCTGTATTCCTATGAGATGATATGTCTTAAGCTTGTAATGTGAAATCAGCAGCAGGCTGATGTCATGAGCGTGGTGACAACGAGGGTGGAAAAACCTCTGGGACAGGCCACCCATCCTCCTGGGGCAAAGTACTAAGGTGCAAACAGGCAGAAAAAAGGGCCCACAACCACCATAGAAGGCTGCGTGGGACTACACACCTGTAACATGCACACACGCTCTCTGCCCACCCTCCTTCGCCATCTGGTCCTGTGGCAGCCTCTGTGTGCCGGCTTCTGCCCCACTTGACTTGAAAATGCCATTAGGCCAGCAGGTCACCTAGACCCTCCCAGGGACCAAATCCAGTGTTCTCATTTCTGCCCCTACCTTACTTGCTCTGTCTTCAACATCTGGCTCTGTGGACCACTCGCCCGTTCCTTTTCCAAATTGATTTTAAGAGAACAGGGAAGGGAGAGAGAGAGAGGGAGAGAAACACTGATTAGTTGCCTCTCACACACGGACTGACCTGGGACCGAACCCACAGCCTAGCACGTGCCCTGACTAGGAATGGAACCAGCGACCTTTCGCTCTGCAGAATGACACCCAACCAGCTGAGCCACACCTCTCAGGGCCCCATGTTTTAAAAACCATTTCCTCTACTGAAATATGGATTACAAATGATTTCCTCATTGCCCCTACCCCGCTAGTCACTCTTCTTGGTCTTTGCTGACTTCTCTTCCTCGTCTTGCCTGGCACGACCTAACCTCCAGACTCCCTTCCCTCGTCCCTTCTCGCTCTGCCACTCTCTCGGGGCAGGTTTATCTGCACACCCGGCTCGCTGTCTCCAGCCACGACTGCTCTGTTGAGACCTTGTTTCCAGCTGCTCATTGGCTGGCTCGCCCATAGGCCCTCGGACCCCACGTGAGCTTAGTGTCCCCCCACCCTGTCAACCTGCTCCATGTCTAGCATTTCCCTATGCAGTGAAGGACACCACCATCCACCTGGTCGCTCAAGCAGGAGTTGTCCTCCCCACTGCCTTACACACTGATGATCGCGGCATTTCATCTGAGCGACGTCCCAAACCTTTCTGGACTCCCTCCCTCTTCTTCATTCCCATAGCCACCCCTTTCATTCGATTGGTCTCATGGCCCCTTGAGTTGCTACCAGAACCTCCACTACCATATTCCCATCTCCATATTCATTCTCTACACTGCTACCTGGGATTAATGTTTGTCTGCTCAGACTTCCCCTGGGACTTCAGCACTGTCAGAAGGTTGCCTCAACTCTCCGGTTGTCCTGCTCACCTGTTTCACAAGGTGAAAAGCATCCTTTTAGTCCACTGAACTGCAGACCCCTGAATGCCTCCACACTTTTACCCACAGCTCTCTTGCTCTCAATTCCAGCTATCCTTTACATGTAGTTCAAGTGTCATCTCCCCTGGGGATATCTGCCCAGACTTGCACTCCCTGCCACCCTCATCAGAGCCTGCCTCCTCCTTCTGGGCTCCCTTGACCTTTAGGCAAAGCTCTTTCAGTGACGACCACGTTGCACAGGGCAAGCTGGTTTCTGCCCGTCTCACCTTTCTAGGGGGACCTCTTTGAGGCCGAGGGCTAATCTTTCGTCTTTCTGTCTCCGGAAACTATGCCTGTCTGTCACTCGATCAATGTTGCTGGTGAAAGTAAAGAACGCATAGAAGGGATGCTGAGAAAGCTAATGCAGCCATAACTACTTACTAAAAACTATCACCTGGGGTCAAACTAAGACTCAAACAGAATTTTCTAGCAGTGTTCTGGCTCTGACAGCACTTCCCGTGAAATTTCAGGAAGAGGGGCTAGAATCATAACATGTAAGACTTGAAGGGTCCGTGAAGGTCATCTAATTTACACTCTCATTTTATAGGGCCCAGAGAGATCGATTGGATTCCCTAGGTCACACAGCTCATCAAAACAGAGCTAATGAACCTGGGTCCCTTGACCTTGCATCCACTGTTCTGATGATTTCATTGTGCTGCCCACAAAGGGAAAATTGGGACTGTTTTCTAAAAGCTCCTATAGTCCTTTAGAAACATACATGGACTCCGCATCCATGATTACTTTTAACAGTCTTCTTAACCAATTTATATTATCAATGTGCTTAGAAATATCAAATATCCTGAATTCGCAAATATCATGACAAACCATACACAATCTGTGAATGGCTCTCTTTGTCTGAAAAGTTCATCCTTGTATTGAACAGAAGTTGGCCTTCCTTGAACTTGTACCCTGGGGTGCAAGTTCGACACTATCCCTCTGTAAAATGTGGTGGAGCTCAGAACCAAACATTATTTGGCTTCACAGATAAATTTCTTCTCATACATTCTCCCATCAGCTGCCTGCCGTGAAATCCAAAGCTGTCTCTTAGTTTACATCTTGTCTTTCTGTTTATGTCAAGTGGTGTGTTACTATTAGGGCCAAACGTCACAACACCGCATTCTTTCTTCCAGAATTTGGTTATTTATTGAACATATACGATGTCATACACCTTTTAAAAATATCTTTTAGTATCTGATTGCTATAAAGAATCTCTCCTTTTTTTCTTTCTAGAAATCTTTTCAAGCACTTTAAAGAATTTTCATAATCCCTGACTTCAAATTGCTCCAAGATGCACAAAACGTCTTACCTAAGATTTGAAATGCTTGATATGAAAATCTCAGTTTGCTATAAGGACAAGCCTCTGCTGGTGGCCTGGTGCAGATGTACTGACTCCTTGTTTATTATGAAGTTATTTACAGCCCTCTACTGGGTCTTTAATGTAACATAAGACAGGAAGCTGAGGGCAATGAGGTATGGCTTCGTTTGTTCCTTCATTCAATGTACAAATGCTAATTGAGTGCCCACTATGTTCCAGGCATGTTTTAGGTGCTGGAGATACAGCAGCAAACAAAACAAGCAACAACAAAATCATATGGATTAGTTACTTAAGACGAAGAAGGCAGTAGAGCAGATCTTGGGCGAAGATCAGGAGTTTGATTCTGGACATGCTAAGTTGTAGATGACCACTAGTTCTTCAGGTAGTAGCTGCTGCTTCTTGTTTTTCATGTCCACGCTTGAGGACATGATTTTTTTATCCTGACTCGGGGAAGGGAGGGAGGAAGAAAGGGACAGAAACATCGATTGGTTGCCTCTTGTATGCGCCCCGACCAGCGACTGAACTTGCAACCTAGGCATGTGCCCTGACAGGGAATCAAACCCACAACATTTTGGTTTATGGAACAACGCTCCAACCAACTGAGCCACAGCAGCCAGGGCTCAGGTAGCTTCTTTGAAAAATGAGTTGGTGTCTCTAGGAACACCTCTAGAGCACTTGTGAGCTGAAAGCATAGATATTATGCAAATAATCTTTTTGAGATTTCACCAAATTTGAATTAAAACTGACAGCATGAGCACCTTTAGCATGACAGCTGTGAAGACAGTGAATTAGACGCTGGGTGAGAACTTCAAGCCTTGGCCCACCTTCATGGAGCTGATCATCCCTTAGTTTTATTTAAATGTAAACTTCTCAGTTTCTGTCTCAGTTCCTGGTTTGTTTTCTGAATTTTCACCATAATTTGTAACAGCTGGATTTCTCTGTGACCTCGTACACGTCCTCCTCTTCCACCTCCAGGACTGCTCGTCAGCCCTGCTCACTGGGCTACCCTCAGCACCTGGCGGGGAAGAATTTTCAAATTAATAGATCAGATAAGGTAGATATACAGGAGAAGCTGGAATAGACTTGGATATGGCACATTCTAAATGAGTAAAGAACATAGGTAACTGCTCTCTTAGGCGATCACAGTGGGTTGAAGGCAGTCAGGAAATATTTTAGGGAAGAAACTGGGAGTGAGCTGAGCCTTAAAGAATTGAGCTGGGCCCAACATGAAGAAAGGAGGATGTAAGTGATGGGGAAGGGGTGTTTCCTATAAAAGTGTTTCTAATTAACCCCTACATGTTCCTCAGCCACCAATGTCTTCTACTCTGGCGTCTAGTGGTCTCTGCTGAGTTGCCCAGCCCCTCACTCCCACCCAATGACATTGGCTAACTTCTGCCAGTCTTCAGCCAGGCTGACGTCTCCCTAGTGGTAGAAAGCAGATGCCGACGCAGACGCCTACGTGGTTCCTATGGATACGCCTTCCCAAGAGGCCTAGGGTGTTGTGGTCCTCTTAGCCAATCAGAGAGGGAAAGCCACCTCACTGTGGGCCAATAGACTGTGAGGCCAGGGCTGGCGCCGCTTAAAAAGGTATCCAACCTTTTGGCATCTCTGCGCCACACTGGAAGAATAAGAGTTGTCTTGGGCCACACATTGAACACATTGTAACACATAACCACAAAAAAGTCTCATAATGTTTTAAGTAACTTTATGATTTTGTGTTGGACCTCATTCACAGCCATCCTAGGCTGCATGTGGCCCGTGGGCCGCAGGTTGGACGTCTCTGCTAGGATTTGTCATGCCGTGCCTATGTCACTCTTTTCATTATCATTGTCATCATGGTCCCACTGTCCCTTTTTTAATGAATACCCTGCATATTAATGTCTATCATGAAACCAAGGGTATAATGAGTGCTCAATAAACATTTGTTAAAGGAACATGTGATCCTAGGAGCTGTTCTCCGTACTCTTGGGATGGCCCTTTCGCCAATATTTAGCCCCTACCATAGGGCTGGGGACATTTAAAACATGAGTACTTGAGGACTTTCTCTAAATCCTGCATGGTTAATAAGTTGCTTTTTTATATTTTTATTTCACAAAGATTCATTGCATGCCTGCTTTATTACAGGACTTATGCTGGCTGCAAGAAGCTTAGAGTTGAGCTACTGTGAGACCCATGTAAACAAACAATGATAAATAACAAGTTAAGTGTTGATTTATGTACAAAGCAGTCTGTGAACAATGTAGATGAGGAAGTTGCTTGTTGTAGTGTGCTAGTTAGAAGAGTCTTCCCAGAGTATAAGTTGGCAATGAATCCTGAAAGAAAAGGTGTGTCCTCTAGACAGACATGATACTGGGTGGAAGAGTGAATAGGGAGTTGGGTGGGTAGTATCCCAGACAAATAGAATAGCAGGTGCGAAGGTGGTGGTGGGGGGTGGGGGGTGGGGGCTGAGAAAGTGCCCTGATTGGGGAATCCAGGCAAAACACAATGGCAGGAAAGTGGCCAGAGAGGTGAAGGACTGGATTTGGGGGCAGGTCAGCCAAAGAGCTCCGTGGATGTCAATTTTTAAGCGGTACTAAAATAAAAAATACAGTGCTAATTAACATAGCCAGTAGTAGCTCCTTACATAACTTTTAAAACCTAAATTGGTCCTATTCCCTTGAGGTAAGACAGTGCCCTTGAATGCTACTTCAAAAATTCTCCTGGACGGCAATTTCAATTCTGTTATATTTAGTGCGTATAACAAATGTCTCATTTTTAACATAAAGAGGCTCGTAATTCTTATTAATAGAAAATCAAGTTCCTTTCAATCCCATGTCGAACAGATATTTAAAGAAAATCGACCTATTTATGCATTGCCAAAGTCCTAGCCTCCTAGTAAGGTGCAGATTTCTCCATTTAACCCTGGGTGGAGGCCTCCAGGTCCCCTCTCCCAGGTAAAAACAGGGCTGTTTTATCTGGCTGGGTGCTATGAAAACGCCGGTTTCCATATGTCCCCAGGGGGACCTACATTCAATAAAGTATAGTCAGTTACGTGTGCCGCACCCCAGATAACCTATTTAGCGTGTGTGTGTTGCGGTGGGGTGGGGGGGCGGGTTTGGTAGGTGTCTTAAAGGTGAACCTGACTATCTCTGCCTCAGAGCCATCACATTCCCCTGGGGACCCCCCAAACATCAAAGACTTCCACATTCTATCTGGAGGGTTTTTACACCTCCTCGACATGTTGAACAGATGTCTAAATTTTGTGTTCAAAAATGTACTTTCTCTATGACGATGCACCCTGCACAAAGTCATGTGCAAACTTAACTTTTTTTAAAGACTTTATTTTTTAGAGAGAAGGTAAGGGAGAGTGAGAGGGAGATAAACATCAATCGTTCGCCTCTCATAGGCACCAAACCTGATTGAGCTGGTGACCCTTCGCTTCCTTCGTGGGATGATGCCCAAGCTGCTGAACCACACCGGTCAAGGGACCTGTGTGAACTTTAAGTCCCTGTACTTTTCAGCCAGAGACTGTACTTTTCATCTCTGTACTCAGCTCTAAGTCTTCGACATGATCCCGCTAGGTTCAGGATACAGGAATCTGAGAGAGGGGTCACAGTGCAAAGGTAAGAAGGCAGTTGGTTGAGGCAGTGTGCAAAAAAGCTTGAGAAGAGGTCACTGAATTTAGGTAACCTAAATTCATAGACTCTTGGCCTTGGTCGATTCTAACCAGAAGGCCAAGATTTGTGGAGACTGCCCCGGGTCCGCTTTCCATCCCCCGCCCTCCCTTTGATTTAGCTCCGCCTCTTTCCCCCTAGTGGTAGAAAGCAGACGCCTACGCAGACGCCGACGCGGTTCCTATGGATACGCCTTCCCAAGAGGCCTAGGGTGTTGTGGTCCTCTTAGCCAATCAGAGAGGCAAAGCCACCTCACTGTGGGCCAATAGACTGCGAGGCCAGGGCCCGCGACGGTTAAACGGGGCTGGGGACGGGGGCGGCAAGCAGTGTGACTTAGGGGGATCTCTGGGTTGGGGTCGGTGCAGCTCCGCCGCTGCGGCGGGCCCTGCCTGCCATGCCGACCCGGGTGGAAGACTATGAGGTGCTGCACACCATCGGTACGGGCTCCTACGGCCGCTGCCAGAAGATCCGGAGGAAGAGCGACGGCAAGGTGAGCGCGGACCCCTTCCCTGTCCCCGCCCCTGCTTAGGTTTCGCCAGCCCGCGGCGGCGACCTGTGTCACAGTAAGGGGTCTTTCCTAGGAGGGGAGGCTGCGTCCTTTGGTATGTTTGGTCTATATATGTTTCTATCTTTTTCGCTTTCTCTTCCATTTCCTTCCTCTTTTTTTCAGCTTGGTCACAGGTAGGTGACTCCCGAGCTATTTTTATTTTTATTCATTTATGTTTGAAATTAAAGATTTTTAATTGATTTATTAATTTGAGAGAGAGAGGGAGAGAGAAACATCGACTTGTTCAGTATTTATGCGTTGATTGGTTGCTTCTTCTACGCGCCCTGACCTAGATCAAACCCGCAACCTTGGTGTGCTGGGAGGACGCTCCAGCCAACCAACGGAGCTTCCGGCCAGGGTTCCTGAGCTGTTTTTAGAGTAGAACTCTGCGACTGGAGAAAGGGGCAGGGCCACCAGAAGAACCTGGAGCTTTCCGTCTTGCAGTCAGAACTCATTTAAGATACCCTTTATTCTGGTGATCGGATTCATATTTCCCTTGTGTGTAGGTAGACTTTTTTCAGAAAGAAACAATGGAGAGGAAGCTGCTTGGCTG
This sequence comes from Mormoops blainvillei, assembly GCA_004026545.1. NCBI lineage: Eukaryota > Metazoa > Chordata > Mammalia > Chiroptera > Mormoopidae > Mormoops > Mormoops blainvillei. The sequence continues at coordinate 34,573 of PVJD01007848.1, forward strand.
ATGGCGGAGGCATCTTGGTTCAGGTTTTTCACCCCGGAAAAGCTTGGCTGGTTGGAATGGTCAGGGACTTTGACTGCCTCTGCCCCACCTTTGACCAAAGTACCATTGTCAATCTCCCACAAAGGAACTGAGGGTAGGGGGAGGCCTCATGTGCCTCATCTCCCTCTGTCCCATTGCATTACTTTCTGCTTAAAAATTAGAGGACGATTATGGAAATAAACTCAGGGCTCCTTAAGTTCACTGGACTAAATTAGATGATAATGACTCTATGATCAATTTAATAGAGAAGTAATTTCTACAATTTTTACATTTTGGAGCTCTCATTTTTTGTTTTTGAGTGTAATGAATTCATTCATACTTTGGAAATTCATATTTCAGATATTAGTTTGGAAAGAACTTGACTATGGCTCCATGACAGAAGCTGAGAAACAAATGCTTGTTTCTGAAGTGAATTTGCTTCGTGAACTGAAACATCCAAACATTGTCCGTTACTATGATCGAATTATTGACCGAACCAACACAACACTGTACATTGTGATGGAATATTGTGAAGGAGGGGACCTGGCTAGTATAATTACAAAAGGAACCAAGGAAAGGTAAGTTAATTATTATTTTTTATTTTTTAGATTTTATTTATTTATTTTTAGAGAGAGGGAAAGGGAGGGAGAAGGAGAGTGAGAGAAATATAATGTGCAAGAGAGACATCAATCGGTTGCCTCTCGCACACCTCCAACTGGGGACCTGGCCTCCAAGTGGATACCTGGCCAGTAACCCAGATCTCTGCTCTAACCAGCAATCAACCTGGAGACCTTTTGGTCTGTAGGTCAACGCTCAACCCACTGAGCTACACCAGCCAGGGCAGGTAAGTTAATCTTTTAAATGTAAGCTAAAAAAGGGCCTGGTTTTGCTTTTGTTAAGCATCCTGTTTTGGCATCAGGGACAAGTGCTTGGTAATGTGGAAGAGTGTTTTTATATTTGGTGGGTCCACAGAACTTTAGGAAATGCCTTGTGAATCAACACCCATATTTCATATCAAAATATGATATCTCCCTATTTGTATACTTTGAAAACTATATAGCTCATTATTCCGTCTTTGTAATGGTTTGGTTCAGAAGTTATATGCTATGGTCTGCTTTGGTTTCAGACAGTACTTAGATGAGGAGTTTGTCCTTCGAGTGATGACTCAACTGACACTAGCCCTAAAGGAATGTCACAGACGAAGTGATGGCGGTCACACCGTGTTACATCGGGATCTGAAACCAGCCAATGTTTTTCTGGATGGCAAGCAAAATGTTAAGCTTGGAGACTTTGGGCTAGCTAGAATATTAAACCACGATACGAGCTTTGCAAAAACATTTGTTGGCACACCTTATTACATGTCTCCTGTAAGTATTTCAGAATTGAGATACTCTTTAAACCTTTTAATGTTAAGCATTCAGATGCAGGGAAAGTGAAGTTTTTGTTTATTTTTGTGTTTAGTAATATCCAATAGCCAAGAATTAATAACACATTATACATTTAAATTTATATATTTTCCAAATGGACTGACAGAACATTAAACTCCTCTAGATCAGCAATTCAAGTCAGGCTTTTATTGAATGTCTGCCATGTGCTAAATTCTGGGATTGCAAAGATGAAATAGGTTTTGTCTCTGGCCTCAAGAGCTGTGCTTCCCAAAGTACTATCGGTCCTGTACACCAGAATGTTTGTTCAAAATGCAGAGTCCTGGCCCCAAGCCCCAATCCAGTGAATTCAGATCTCTGGACCGGTCCTTGCACTCTGTTTTCTGTCTGCTTTTCAATTTGGACATTGCATTTTAACAGACTCTCTAGAGACGACTCTTGTGCATGGAGTTTCAGGGCTCAGGAAGTTCACTCACTTTGAGTAACATGTTTTTACAGTGTTAACTTTTTGTGTTCTTTCTTTGTTCTTGCCTTTTCCTACAAGGGAGTTGCACCCTTTGTCTAATTTTCTACTTCCTCTATTGCTGAATAATATTTTGTTTCGAAAATTATAAAGAGCACTGCTATGCATATGAATTATTCTTCCTTTTTGGTTATTTCGTTGGCAGGTAGATCTCAAAATGAAACTGCTGGGTCAAAGGGTATGAACCATTTACGGCTCCCTAGGTATTGCCTGATGGCTTTGAGGAGTTTGTGTCAGTAAGTGATAGCACCAGTAGGTTGTATATGAAATCGGAGCAAATAAAGGTTGAGAGAGGTTGATTTTTTAGCAGTTCGCAAACTTTATTTCCAGGCTTTTCTAAATCTTTTTTAGTTCTGTTAAGACTATGGTAGAAAACTTTGTATTAATGATTTTGTTTCTCACTCAGATTAGATAATAGGCAGAACAGTGTCATTTTCTCACTGGCTCAAATTCCAAATAGAACACCTTTAACATAAAGGAAAATTATCCCAGAAGTGTTTCGTGGAAAATTTGAAACCTGCACAATTCTTTTGTTCCTCTTCTCTCCCGCCCTTGTAATTAGATCTGTTCAGCCCTCCCTAAGGCGCCAGGAAATGGTATCAGACTCGCCAGCTGGACTTTGAAACGCTAAGGAGCCTTGTGAAGAGTTTGGTACTTGCCTCTGTGCCCTCTGTTGAGAATAAGAGCTATGGCAGACTGTTGTTCCTACAGCTGTAGAAGAAAGACAAATAATTACAATAGGAAATGAGAATATTAGATAGCTGTATAGTTTAGTATTAGATACTGTATAGTTTATACAGTAGGCTAAGGAAAAAATATAAATGAGTAATTCAGTTAGCCATTTATGTCTACATCCATTTAAATGCGGGCTAGGTATATGTATTGGTTACTCTGGAATTTTCTCTGGTTCTTTTAAAATGGAGTTTCTAGGTTACAGATGTCATGAGCTGAGCATAGAGGTCTCTCATATTCACCGTTGAATTGTCAGTGCCTTGCCTATAGTAACAATAAATGTGAAGGAAAAATAAGTGAATGAATTATACATGACAAAGTATATAAGGATAAGGTCATTGTCTTTTTCCACTATAAATTTGAATATAAAGTATATGTTTTAAGACAAAATAACCTTTTAAACCCTCTTGCTTTCTTACCTTTTTACCCCTTAAGGAACAGATGAGTCGCATGTCCTACAATGAGAAATCGGATATCTGGTCATTAGGTTGTTTGCTGTATGAATTGTGTGCGTTAATGTGAGTATGATGAAGACAGTTCTAGTTGAAGTTTAGACCCAGAAGTTTGCCACCTTTCCCTGGGTTCAGTAGTTTGACCATCCATGCATATTCAAGTCTGAAAGAACTGTACCTTGGGTTAAAAGTAAGGTACGTGGACTGCAAAAAAAAAAAAAAAAATTACTATTAATATAACCCCTGAGGCTGGATCTTGATTTATTTGTTCAAGTTTCTAACCTGGTTAGATGCTTCCTTGTTAGACTGATGCTCAGCTCAAGGGGAGAGCAAATAGGTCAGGCCTATGGGAGAGATGAAACAAAGATCTGGGGGAGGCCTGGAGATTCGGAGACTAGGAACGTGCTCCACTTTTCTCTCTTCATCTGTCTCCCTTCTAAGCTATTCTGTAGAGCAGTGATTCTCAACCGGGGTGGGGGGAGGCAGTTTTGCCCACCGTGGGACGTTTGACAATGTCTGAAGACATTTTTGGTTGTTACAGCTAGGGAGAGTGCTGGCATCTAGTGGAGGGAGGCCAACGATGCTAAAAATCACTGATACTAAGATGCACAGGACAGTCCCCGCGACAGAGTTGTATGACCCCAAATGTCAGTAGTGCCAAGGTTGGGAAACTTAGCTATAGGAGGAAATCCCTGAAGTAGAAACATAAATACAAACTGGAGCTTAAATTGTGCTCTTGATTTGTTTCCTAATATATATTCATTTTTACATTAATTTTTTTTTTCTTCTAGGCCTCCATTTACAGCTTTCAACCAGAAAGAATTAGCTGGGAAGATCCGAGAAGGCAAATTCAGGCGAATTCCATATCGTTACTCTGATGAATTGAATGACATTATTACAAGGATGTTGAATCTAAAGGTAACAATTATACGATTATTTGGTCTGTTTCTATCTCTCAGTTAGGTTTTGGAGTATGTGTTCTGTCTTGTAGAGCAATGAGACTGAAGAAACATTAAATATATTTCCTTAGTTAAATCTACTCTGTTAGCACAAGTGAAAACACATACTAATTTGGCAAACTGCGTATCCTTGCTGGCCTACCCTCTGCTTTCTTCGTCTTCTCCCACTCGCTGCCACACTAACAGATGGTTGGGAGCAAGAAATTATTTCAAAAAGCATCCAAACCCTCAAGTTTCCCTTGTCCTTGCCTACCTCAATGTGGCAGATGGTATGGAAAGGCCCACAAATAAGACTTTATTATTCTGCCTCTAGCTCCAGTTGAGAGATTAGAGACCAGAGATAGGGTGTGTGTGTGTGTGGTGGGGAGCGGAGGGAAAAGGTAGGGGCAGCTAAAAAGAGTAGAGGGGGAATAATTCTGAGAGATTATGGAGGCAAAATCTGGCCATGGGATGGTGAGGGAGATTTCCAAGTGATCAGGCTAAGGTCAGAGTTAAATGCTGTGGTATTACAAAAAAGGATACAGGTAAAGTGATGGGATTAGGTCTGTGAGAGTATCCTGCTTACTGTAGTTTAGAGCAACCCTAAAATAGACCCCAACCATGCTACTGAACACCTGCATGGGGATGGAACCTTCTAGGTTAAAGGGAGGGACAAAGGTAAGTAAAAAACTGCATTACCGTTTGGACCCAGAACCTCATAAAGTCACAAGTGAATTTAATTTTCCAGGTAAGGAAAAGGCCCATCCGTAAACGCGTCCTTTCTTTTGCCTTGGAAATACATGCCCTTTTAATGCGACCGCTCTTTTACGATGAGTATCCTGTTACGAAATCTGACTGTAACACAGAATATTTTCTCCCCAGGATTACCATCGACCTTCTGTTGAAGAAATTCTGGAGAGCCCTTTGATAGCAGACTTGGTTGCAGAAGAGCAAAGAAAAAACCCCGAGAGAAGGGGGCGACGATTAGAACCAGAAAAGTTGCAGGAGTCCAGCCCTGTGTTAAGTGAGCTGAGACTGAAGGAAATACAGTTGCAGGAGCGAGAGCAAGCCCTCAAAGCAAGAGAGGAAAGGCTGGAGCGTAAGTCTGGCTGACGGGGGGCGAAGGACAGCTACAGGGGGGCGATCGCGATGCGCGTGAGAGTCTGCTTCAGTGGCTCCATTAGAACACTCTCACCAATACTTGAGAAGCCAAAATATGTTTTGTGGAATATGTAAATCAAGCTTTCTGGCATCTTCCCGTAGAGCTGGCTCGTTCTGAGATCAGTTGCCATCATTGCATCGCTGGGCTCTTAACTGTGAGGGCCCTAACGTAGTAATCATTCCACTTTACTGTAGTCTTTATATACTGTAATGTAGACATTATACTTTTGTAGCATTACACGTTACTGTTACTTTTCTTTCTGTTTCTTATTAGATACACCCTACAGTTTTTTCACTGTAAGTGTACGTTGTAGAATTTGCTACCTTCCGTAATAACCATTACTTCCACCTCCTGATATGGCTGATCCAACGCAGTTGAGGTCTAAAGTCCCACAGTATAAAGGACTGAATATGGTCAGCCAGTGCAATAATGTGGATACAAAACATTCTAGGTTTATAGCCCCAGCTGGTGTGGCTCAGCGGATCGAGCATCGGCCCGTGAACCAAAGGATCGCTGGCTCGATTGGGGGGCACGTGAGAGGCAGCTACACGTTGATGTGTCTCTCCCTCTCTTTCTCCCTCCCTTCCCCCTCTCTAAAATTAAATAAATAAATAAATAATCTTAAAAAAATATTCTAGGTTTATAATACTCTGATGGCTATTAATCGATTAGGTGCTAGTTTCTGATGTTGAAAATCTGTCTATCCTACTAAAGTGAGAGCTGCCACCAGGTTTTAGACTTACGCGAGGGGCAGAGCAGTGAGACTACCTCCTGCCGCCCTCAGGGCTCGCCTGCTTTCGCTTCTGCGGATTTAAGCCCAATGCAGACTTCATGGCTTTTCCTGTTTTAATGTACTTATGAAGCGTCCGATGTGTTCCGTAATGCTTTACCTCCTGATGATAATGGTGTTGGGCTGTGACAGCTGCTTTCTATACAGGTACAACTGATGCTTACCCGGAAACCTTTTTTTGGCTCTTCTGTCAAAAGAATTCTGTAAAAAAAAAAAAAAAATAGAGATGAAAACTTTTTATTGAGATTTTTCCCAATGTTTGTCATTTCATTTAGCAACCAAAATCTGAACTTCCTGAATTCTGGGCTATGAATAAGTAACTGCCTGTGTTCTTGGTGTGGGGAAACACCTCCTAATTGAGTTGTAATTGTTTCCCTGTCTGGGTGCTGTCGTCCACCCAGAAGAAGGAGGGATTGTCTGTGAGGCCAGGTTAAGCCTGGAAAATGACCCGTTGCCCTTCTGCAGTGAAGAGCATTAGTTTTTTGTTTTCCCAGATGAGTTACTCCCATACAACCTGACCAAAGGTTGAAGCTAACTCTGTGCTTGTGCTTACACCAGTCCTTACAACAAAACCTAAGACAACATACAGCAAACTCAAACACTGCATTACAGACTAGCGCAGTCAGATGGACCTGGGTATACACTAAGGAACCTTTGACGAAGCATCACTGCTCAGGCAAAGCAGTCTTAGTGATTAGGAAAAATGCTAAGGTTACCAAACGTAAATCGCTTTATACCCAAAGACAATTGTTAATTTATTTTTTCTCGTTCCATTCCTTCTCTAAAGAGAAGGAACGTGAGCTTTGTGTCCGCGAGAGACTGGCGGAGGACAAAATGGCAAGAGCGGAGAGCCTGCTGAAGAGTTACAGCGTGCTGAAGGAGCAGAAGCTCCTGTCTCTGGCGAGCGGGCCAGGTAGGAGAAGGAGCTCCGCAGACAGAGGCTGCTGCCCTGGGAGGAAATGGGCACCGGAGTTGCCTTCGAGGGGCCATGGGAGCCCTTTTCATTTACAGAGTGTTAAATGTTAAGGTGGAGTTAACTGAATATACAGGGCCTGGCAGGACTAACGCCTGCTTGCCTGTGGTTCCAGGGTAATAATATGGGTGTAATAATTTATAGTGTTAATTTGAACATCTCACCTAAAATGTCACGTGGTATGCTTGAGTGTGACACTGTTATGTTATAGAACTCCACGCTTATGATTTTGTAATAAAAGGGGGCATTGTCGGTGCCGGCCCTGCATGCATTTCAGTGGAAACGGCGCTCGGTTAGAGCAGCGGTTTCCTCACTGGACTCGTAGGCCCGAGGCAGTGAGTCCTAATGACTTCACCTTCAAACCTGTTCACCTCATCAAACCATGTGTTTAGTATTTGATGTTTACTTTTTAAAATTAGGACATTTTTAAAATGCTGTGCATTTTAGATTTTTCTCTGGCTATGTTATCAAAAGTCTACATTTCTCTCCATTTCCAAGGAATTTTCCTATTGCTGCGTGCCCAATAATACATGCCGCACCCTTCCTAGAAGGTATGGTTGATAGTGTGTGATAAGCCCACTGCAGAATAGGCCACCACTTTTGGATCTTTAATAAGACCCGTTCAAATTGAAACATGTATTTGTCAAAATTCCCTTGTTTAACATCTACCTGTGGTCTGAGTGCATGTACCCAGGGTGTCGCACATACCTTCCCAGGGCCCTGTCCTGTGTGGGCGTTGTCCCAAGTGCCCTGCTCTAGTGACACATGGTTAGCGTACCTGCTCGTGGACCAACTCCAACAGGTTTTCTCCATTTCACAGAAACCCTAAAACTCATTTAATCTACTGGAAAATGCAAAGCGTTCAATCTTTCCTTTTGATTTCTTTATCACACAAATTATTTTTAAGTTTTCTGTTGGTTTCCAAAATTGAGTACCTGAATTTCCCAGTGAAACTTATTCAGAGCCCTTAGGGCCCCTTGCGCCATGCAGAGTAGTGTACATGAGGGCTCCTGTTTCCATCTGGCACGAATTGAGAGAGAGTCTGGTCGCGTCAGTGAGAATGACAGCATTTTATAAATAGAACAGACAAAAAGTGCTTAAGTTAGTGTGAGGATTACAATAACTTCATGGTGGTGGATCATGAAGTGATGGGAATCAAACTAGCAATAGAAATAAATAAAGATTATATAAAACTTGGGCGTCATCTCTGTTAAAATTTTCTTTTTTCTCAATATGGCAATCCACCATTCCAGTATTTTTGTAATATTTATTTCAGCTTTTCTTAGATTCCACATTGCCATCCATAAGGACAAAGTAGACTTAAATCATGATTACAGATACAGAGTGAGGAGAAATTTTTATCTGGATGAGTTTCATGCATGAAACCCATTGCTGAGAATTACTGAAGGCCCTGCTGGGGATGGCTCTTCCAGGGAAAGACTTCGTTTACAGCTTACTTTGAGAATCTGTGAGCAAAGCATGAAAACACTAGAGAAGGATGATGTCTTTTCTTTTATAGGATTCATGGTTAGGTATAGGATCAACCTGTATGCGAATCACGGCAAATACTTAAACTGAGCCACAGGGATGGAGTGTCCGCTGGAGCTAGGAGACATTTCGACATACTGAGCACAGAAAGTACTGAGTGCTTAGAGCCCTAAAATAAGCAACAGAGCAGTGGGAGTGGGTGCCATTGTGAAATCCGAGCAGCTGGAAATCTCTCCCCATCCCTGGGCTCTGAAATTCAGACGAGAGGACAGCATCCTGACTGTCTCGAGGTCCACACAATAAGCAACAGCATCTTCTCTCTCACAGCTGTTGTTAGTCTTTTTAATGAAATACTATTTCTTTTTCTAAACTCTTTACGTTCTTATAGAATTATCCCATCAGTGAGATTTACATTTACATAAGTATTTATATAGGAATCTGTGGTAATAAGAGTGGATATGTTTGAAACAATGAAATTAAGGCAAAAAGACATCATGTGCCTTGAAGCAGAAACAGTGTTCAAAGACAGGAAGTCGTGGGACAAGTGCAGGACAGCGTTTCGTCTGTGGATGCAGTCTGCTCCTCCAGATAGCCTGCTGGCTTCTTATTTCCTCCCCTTTCTCATGTCTCTGCCCAAAAGGCACGTTATTAGGAGGATTTCATCACTGTGACCACCTCCCGTACCTCTGCTTCCCTTCCCAGTATTATTTCTCCCCATGGCACATACCTGCAAGTATTCCTCAGGTGTACTTGTTTACTGGGTCATGGTCTGTCTCATCCCACCAGATAGAAGAGGGCCTTTGGTCCCCAATGGCCCACACAATGAGCTCGTAAATGTTTGAATGTATTTTCTGTAAATAAATGGAAAGAAAAAAATAAAAAGTTTCTGGAATTCAAACTTTTTATTTTTAATTAATTATTTATTTTTATTTAAAAATTTATTTTGGAGGTACCCAACCTTCAAATAGTCTGTCAGTAGCTAATAGTGTTACCTCTTAAAGTAAAAAATTTTTTTCATGTAAAAAGCACTATTCACCTTTTTTTTTTTCACTATACTGTTACTTGATGTACCTTTTCCACCCTGAATTTGCTTAGTTTCTTTTTGCAGCAAGTTCTCAGTCGACTTATTGGTTTTGGAGTAAGTGTTCTTGAATATGTAACTAACACTGTAGGTGCTCTTTATAAGAAAGAGCTTGTTTCCGTACTTCTCTAGAAGTAATGTTTTCTAGGTAGAATGGCACTTGTTTTCAAGAATAAAGATAAATGATGTTGATTTCCAGAAGTTTCATATTATGGCCCATAATCCTAAGTGCACTTAACCTTAGGAGAGAAGTTGATTGTTAACAGAATAAAACATTTATTCCTTGATATTTGGCACATTCCAGCATTATTTTTTCAGTGCTGTGGGTTAAAAGACTGATTGATTTCTTACCACCTTCAGGCTCCTAACCTCCCAGAGAAACTAAGATAGGTTCCAGATTTCAAATGTGAACTGAAAGAGTGATATTAAGTGTGATAAACGTGGAGGAGGTGAACTCCTGTTCAAATAATTCAAATCCCCCTTCTTTTTCTTCCTAAAGCACTTTTCGATTTTCCATCCTCGATAATTAAGAAGAAAGTTCATTTCAGTGGAGAGAGCAAGGAGAATGTCATGAGGGATGAGAATGCTGAGAGTCAGCTCACCTCCAAAGCCAGGTGCAAAGACCTGAAAAAAAGACTTCATGCTGTCCAGCTGCGTGCTCAAGCCCTGTCAGACATCGAAAAAAATTACCAACTGAAAAGCAGACAGATTCTGGGCATGCGCTAGCCCAGCAGGAGACACATTGCTGTGTGTGGTGTTTAATATTGCCAGCCCCTTAAAGATTGATATTCAACTGCTGTAGCTTGATATATGTGGTTCCGTGAGCCATGCCTTTTTGTACAGTAAACATGCTATTTTGGGATTGCCTTTGCTGTTCTTCAGCAATAATTGTACAAAGTGTTCATACCTTTATTATTATTTTTTCTTTTTTAAAGGAACACTCTATAGAAAGAATGACACTTTCTTGGCTGGGCTTTTAATCCTGTGTATGATTACTACTGGAACATGAGAGGCTACATTCTAAATGGAGAAAATAATGTCAGAAAAAAACCCTTTACCCAGGAGTAGCATTTACCGAGAAGTTTTAAGTGACTGAGTGGTGTGCTTACAATTGTCAATGTCTAGGTTTAAAATTTAAAGTCTGAGGTTTTAAATATTCTAGAGCTTAGAAAATCTAAATGGATATGAACTGGCCATTAATACCATGACATCTTGCTTATAGATACCGCAGATCGATAGCCCATTGCTCTGTAGTGCAAATCTGTCACCTTTTATGAAAACCCATTCCTGTGATGTCTGTTTTTTGTTTTTTCCTTTTTATTCTATCTGTCTTTATAAGCTGGCTGTCATTTCCTCATCTCTTTCTCACTAAATAAAATAATTCTTTAGTTTTCCTGTATTTGTATCTCTTGCGTTTTGACCTCTTGGTTGGAGGGAGTTTTTGTGTTGGGTTGTAGGCATCGAAGGCAGGGAAGAACCCGGCTCTGTGCTCCCAGGAGCATGCGATGCCACTTTAGTGCCCATCTCATTCATCCAGCTATGCCAGTGGTTCGCTGAGGACTATTTTGCCCCTAGGGGACATTTGCAATGTTTGGAGACATTTTCGATTGTAATGCTTGGGGGAGGGTACTACTGAACACAGTAGGTGGCGGCCAGGGATGCTGCTAAAGACCCTACAAGACACAGGACAGCCCCCACATCAAAATGTCAGTAGTTCCATGCTTCAGAAACCTGACCTAATCTAAAATTTGTTGGAATAGACCCCCACCCTTGAAGGAAACTCAGTTTGATTTTGATGGATTATTTTTTAAGTCTGACTTTTAACAGGAATTAGCAGTCCTTACTGTGCCTATCACATATTTCATGTGATGTTTTCCTAGCAGTGCTAATCCTTTTAGCTTAATAAGGCCAAGTTATGAAGGGTTAGTAATGGGAAGAAATAGCTCCTTTATTAGTTATTTTATTACAGGTTTGCTACCCAGTTGGTAATGTAGTTTCATCAAGACAGTTGATATCCAAACACAATCAGAAACATTACCATGCTTTCAAGGTATACCCACAAATTAACCCTGCTGACCACTTTGGTACGAATGTTGAGTATAGTTTGCTGGACCCAGTGCAAAATAAAAATGTGGGGCTCCTTGTCCAAAAAGCGGGGAATAAGCATTAAAGGTATGTAGAAAGCCTTGTCCTTTCTTCCAAGGTCTCTCTGTATATCGTGGTGGTGTTTGCTATTTAATGCTCTTAAGTGAAGAAAAAAATAGAATTTGAATTATTAGCATGAGTTTTACTATTTTTATGTTGTGCACTGCCAGTTTTAAATGCAAAAAGCACACTTAGCGCTTGTGTACAATCACTGAAATTATATGATTAGTATTTTGTGGCTCATCTGGGAACACGCCTCAAGCTGGCCCAAAGAGACACACACCCACAGATTCCTGTGACAGGCAAGTGGGACCCCTGACTCTGCTGCTTACTTGGCTCCCCCTGGCCCCAGCCACCACACCTACACGCTGCCAGCTTGGAGAAGCTGAGCCAGGTATCTCCCATTCCCTCAGGTCCACAGTCCCAACCCACAGCAAACAAGTCACCCATTAGGACCTTGACACCTCCAAGTTGGCGCTTTATTCCTGGATCAGGGTACTGGATTGTCCCTGCCAAGACAGAGCCTCCAGCTAGCCATGCCATGGGGCTGTCAGCCCCCAGGAGTGGGGAAAGGCATTGGTGTGGGGTGGGGGCGGCAGCTGCTGCCATGCACTGCCCTGAGATGCTTTGGGGCACAGGTGCTCAGCCCTGACCATTGTCCACGCCCAGGCCTCTGCTGGAAGCTGAGTGTGGCAGTGAGCATGGCGTACAGACAGGAAGAGGAGGCTGCTGCACCAAGGGGCGGGGAGGCGCTTGTGGGAGGCAGGGTTACGCATGAACTGAGGTCCTAAGCCCCCACTCATGTGCCATTATTGTCCAGTGAACTTGACTCACAAAACAAATTCAAAGACACGATTATTTAGAATTTCCAGATTGTGACCACAGAGCAATCAACTCCAGTGCCCAGCGCCATTGAACGCCAGGTCCTTCTACATATGTGGGGCCTATGTGACCACATTGGTTGCACGCTCATGAAACCAGGCCTGTCTGCAGGAAGCTCCTTCTCTACCTTAGGGAAGAAGTTTTCATGTTAAATCTGTGGCATACTCAGAGAGCTTCTCTAGTTTTCCCATCTCAGACCTTCACTTTTAAGTCTTTTCTTCATTCAATCAACAAACAGCTGAGCGGGTCCTAGGAGCCAGGCGCTGTTTAATATGCTGAAGATATATCAATAAAAAAGCACTGAAATCCCTGCCCTCATGGAGATTCCACTCAAATAGGACAAAAATGGTAACTCAGCCACATATAGAACATGGTAGTGCTGAGGAGCAGAATGAGATTTACAGTTTATATAAGTGTTCATATAGGAATTTATGGTAATAAGGAAAGGGGGACAGTGAATAGAGGGTTGCCATTTCGGAAGAGGTGGTGATTGGGGGTGCAACAGGAAACTGAGGAGGCAGAGGCTTTGAAACAGAAGTTTTTTGTCCGATTATGCTTCTCTCTCCCTGCTCTAAAGCCAACAAAACCTTGTTTCCGGTTCACCCCTAAAGATGGGAACATCCAGGTATGTGGGCAGTGATGGTAGATTAGAAGGGTACTTCTTTGATGGGAGAGTCCTCCCAAATGATGCTTCTCCAGCGTCTCTTTCTAAGAGTTATCAAGATGCTCTGCTAGAAACCAACGCGCACGTACCATGACAGACTTTACATAATGAGCTTTGCTAAGCACCACCTGAGCTCCTAGGCATTTGGAAAAGCCATTGGATTGGAGTAGGATTAACCAGTTGTTCTGAGAGACGGCAATCACTAGGTGGCGCCATGGTCCTGTTAGAGCAGAAGTCTCACCTTGCCGGGTGCAACTGGTTGCTGCTGAGATTACACACGTGCCAGGCATTGGTTAAATGCCTCACTCCTATGATTTCATTCAGTCCTCCCAACACTGCCTGATAAATAGGCTTCGTTAGTGCCACATTGTTCATGGGGAAACCGAAGCTCAGAGATCACAACTTGGAAGGGGCGGCTGGTCTCTGAACTGACATTTTTGACTCCAAAGAGTGCGTTCTTAACGAGAACCCTCCACAAGACAGCAAAATGTTAGCTTTCTTCCCAAACCATCTAGTGTCCTATAATTATTGATGGGTTACAAGTGATAATCCATGGCTTTACCCAGGACATTTGAATGACTAAGGAAATGTAGACGCAGAGCTGGCATGGCTCGGGTCCGGGGGTGGGGGGTGTTAGTTGGGGGGCAGGCGGAGAGAGGTGGTCTTCGAGTGACCCCCAGGCCTTCCCCCTTTCCTCAGCATCTTCTATCCTTCCACCTGTGGCTCTCCATTCCCTCAAGGGCCCGGCCCAGATGCCCAGTACCCTTGGACTGCGCAGCTTTCTCCCCAGGGACCACTTCACTCAGGCCGGCCCTGCCCAGAGGTACTGCATATTTCAGGTGACCCTCCTCCGTCCAGGGCAAAGCAGGTTCCCTCAAACACTCAAGGCAAGAAAGGATGTTTGTTCACTGCGACTTGGTGGCGGGGAACATAGGGATCCACATGGGATGCATGGATTTTAGGGTGAGGAGGATGATGTAGGCGCCTTCTCCAAGACACGGGGGACATGCCGTGGACGGCCAGCTGGTGGAGCCCGTGGGTGTGTGAGGGCTCACCTTCCCCATTACTTGGTGTGCTTTGCCCCTCCCCCACCCCACTGGAGAGCAGAGATCAGCTCCTAAGAGCCTCCTACACCTGAAAGTTTGGGTCCAACACCACATTTGGGGTGGGGGGCCCTGGGGGCACGCTTGCTTACCTCCACCAAGGCTCTGCTCCCACACTTCTGACACCACAACCACAGCAATGGCTCTGGGCTCCCCAGACATCTAAGGCTGCACCAGTGACTCCTAGAGCCATCCGACCAGGAAACGAGTCCCAGCGCCTCCTGCCTGACTTCCAAGCCCCTGGCCCTCCTGATGCAACCGTTGTTCTGTAGTCTTAGCCACACATTCATGGGGAACGTTCACAGCGTCTGATTGTATTCATTATGTTTTAAAAAGTTAGTTTTTCCTTAAGCTATGAAATGAAAACATCAGTGTAAAAAACTCTAGTAATACAGAAATATATACAGGGGTGGGCAAAAGTAAGTTTACAGCTGTAATACAAATACATAATAAAATAATGAATAATAGTAATACAAGAATAAACTGTGTTTCGTGTACTCACAACTATAAACCTACTTTTGCCCACCCCTGTATAGTAAAAATTAAAAAGTAAAAGTTACCTCACCCACAAGCTCACTTTCTACTTGTCTTTCCAGAAGTACCTGCTAACAATCTGATGCTTGGTGTTTCCTACCAGGTTGGGCTCAACACCATATTCAGAGGGGCCAGCGGGGAGTGGGGCATGGGGAGGGGCATTGGGGTGTGGCATCCCTCTATATGGGGTCTGTCGTGTGTGTCTACATATATGTCTGACTATGTATATTTAAAACACACAAATAGGATCTTAATTCATGTACTCTTCTTTTTTGTTGTTGTTGATTTGAGAGAGAGAGAGAGAAACATCAATGTGAGAGAGAAACATCGATTGGTTGCCTCCCATATGCTACCCAACTGGGGATCAAAACTGCAACCCAGGGATGTGCCTTGACCAGGGATAGAACCCCCAACTTTTGGTGACACTCCAAGCAACTGAGCTACCCGGCCAGGGCCATATACTCGTCTTAATTTGCTTTTTAAAATTAACAATAATCTTTTCTTATTGGTACATATACATTTTCTTCATTCTTTTTAAAAAGCTGCCTGTGTCATCTTTTGCAGTCACCCTAACTTAGGAGTAGAACCAGACTGCCTGGACTACCAAGCCATTCGCAGACCACAGCTCTGCCTTAAGAACTTCAGGCCTTGTGGGCGAGGCAAGCACATGCCGTTGAAACACCTACACCCACCCACCCCCACACCGAAGCAGTTTGCCTACTCCAGCCACAGGGTCCCCGGCCCCAGCTCTGCTCTCAAGGACCTTCACAGTCAATTAGCTAGGGAAACAGTGGACATAGCATACAGAAGCCCCCCAGCCAGGGTTTCACTGCCCTGGAGCAGGCTGGGAAAATCCCCATGATGCTGGGCAGAGCGTCCAGGGCTCCATACCCATCGGATAATGAATCTCCCCTCTGCTCCCTCTCAGCACAGTGGTAGCCCACCGGCCAAGAGAACTGTGTCTGGGTACGTTGTGCTGGGGCCAAATTCTGAACGCAGGGAACCAGGACACCAGCCTTACACACTCAGCAGCTGCCCTGACTTCGGCTTGTTTGTTTAATCTCTCTAAGTTTCAGTTTCCTCATCTGGAGGACAGGACAGGAATACCAGTGAGGGTTATGTCAGGCCAACTGTCGTCAGGGATCTGGGGCTGTACCTGTCTAAGAATTCATTCCACTTGCCCTCTGCCCTGGGGAGTCTGCGGATGTGGATGTGGCGGGATGGAAGACCAATGCTGTGTGTCCCTGTCGCCATTCAGAGTTAGCCTGGGGAGAAGGGAGCAGTGTTTGTGCTTAGAAAGAGGTTCCCAGTGACATCTGTTGCCCTTCTCTCCCACCCCACCCCTAACGCACACCGGTGTTGAAGATGTGTTGGGTGTCCAACCTTTTGGTGTCTTGGGACCACCTTATTAAATACACAAACACTAATGAAAACAAACAAAAAAAATCTCATAATGTTTTAAGTAAATTTGCGATTTTGTGTTGGGCCACATTCCCAGCCATCCTAGACCGCACGGGGCCTGCGGGCCGCAGGGTGGACGCCCCTGGTACTAGAGCCTGAAGTTCAAGATGAAGCATGAGTTCAGGTGACATCAGCTACTGGGAGCAGGAGAACAACTTGGGAAGCCTTTAAGTTTCTCTCATCAGGCATGTATTTGATTTAGTATTTTGCAGAATTTTCCACCTACAAATTCACATTTATGGAGTGGAGCCCCTCACTATACAGTGTGGACCCCCTGGGGTCAGAGAGGAGGGTCGCGCAGTCAGCTTGCAGTGGTCACCTGACAGCCAGGCCTGCACTCGATCACTCTGTACAAAGCTGTCTCATCTCTTGGCTGGTTTCTCGCACGCAGGAAAGAATTAATTATTAATATTTCTAACAACCCAGAAACTGACATCTGTGAACCACGAGCTCTGACACTTCTTTTCCAACATCCAGCCACTTAATCATGGTTTTAGCTGGGTCAGCAAAACAGTCTCGTACCCTCAGAAGGGGAGGGCCATAAAGGTCTTTATCAGCCATTCTTGGGGGCGAAGGCCAAGTTCACAGCAGGCAGTGCTGGCACAGGAGCTGATAATGCTCTCTAAGAAACTCAGATGCCTTCGCAACATTTCGGGGCTGGGCCTCATTGTATTCCCTTGCCTTTGGGACACTAAGCTTCAAAGCACTTTCATCAACATGATCTCAGTTGATCTCCAAATGATGCTATAACTGGACTGGGTGGATAACTGTTCTCCAGGAAAAACATAAAGATTCAGAGAGGGAAGTGACTCACCCAAGCTCATGTAGACCCAAGGACTCTGTCCTCAGCCCCGCCCGCCCGGAGGAATCTATTGCTGGACCATTCTTTTAATGCAAGGATATGAATCACAGCCCTTGAATGTGTTTTGCGGCTGCGTGTGAATCCTCTAGAGCCATCAGCAGCACTTGGGGCATTTTTCTGAGAGTCCGTGGTTTTCACCAGACTCTCTCTCCCTGAACAGTGAGAACCACTGCTTTAAAACAGTAGACCAAGCCCCTCTCTGTCCTGCTGCCTGCAGCTGCACCCACCTGATGGGGCCTTCTCCTGTTGGGCTCTGGAATCTGCTGGGCTCAGTCATGGCCAGGAGCTGGGCTGGCCAGGGACTTTGCTGAGCTCAGATGTTTGGCTGCCCTTGAATCCGGGACTGTCCGGGCACCATACACCAGGCCGGGAGACCTGTAATGCAAAGGCCCCACTTACAACAGCAACACAAAGGAATAGCATTTACAGGAAATGCACATTACTCATAATAAAAAATCTGCCAAACTACACTGAGGGACATTAAATAAATGAGAAAATGTGCCACAGTGAGAAACTTTAATACTGTAAAATGCTCTTTGCCCAAATATGTGTTTTATGCAATCTTAACAAAAGTATCTAAGGGTTTTGTTTTATTTTGTTTTTTCATCTGGCACAATGAATTTACATGGAACAATTCACCTGGAAAACTAAATGTACCAATAGAGTCATGACATTTCAGGGAAGAAAGTAACAGCGTGGATCTGTACTGCCAGACATTAAAATACATTAAAAGCTTCAGTTAGAAAACAGAGAGGAATGGAGGGAAGTCAGGCTACTCAATGGAAGAGAAGAGAAAGCCCGGCGAAGGGTCTATGTATGAAAGGAAATCAGCAGTGAGTGATGAATGGGATGTTCAAGTCAGCGGGGGAAAGATTATTTAGTAAATGGCGTTGGAATAATATTGGCTAGATCCCTGCCTCATCCCATGTACCAAATTAAATTCAAAATCTCCCTTTCTTTATAATAAGAAGGGATGTAATTCCTGCCTCATAACATAATTGTTGGGGTGATGTGAGCTAATGTGTGTGAAGTTCTTAGCCCGTGTCCAGCTTACGGTACCCACCTGGTTAATATCAGCTGGTATTATTACTAGTGTTATGATTAGTCCAGATGTATTATAATTCAAACATAGAATGACAAAGCTGTATCATTACTGAAAGTTTAGGCAAATATTTCCCTGATCCCAAGGGAGGCAAGGCTTTCACAGAAGCAAAGAAAGAAACCAGCCAAGGATGTGTCAGGAGCCTGAGAACATTCTTACCTGTGACCTGGCAATTCCACTTTTAGGAGATTCCTCCTAAGCATGTCCTCAGAGAAACGTGCAAAGATGGTTGTTAAACATTTTTTTATAATAGCAAAAAGTAGAAACAATCTAACTGTCAAAAGGGAAATAGTTAAAAAAAAAACCCTCTGTTTGACCATATGATGGATTACTATGCAGTCATAAAAAATTAAAAACCATCTCAGTGAATGTTAATTGATTGATTGGGGGAAATGCTAAGATTAGAATGCTAATCATGACCCAAAGTATCATATGTAGTATAATGCCTTGGATACATCAAGATACATACCAACGTGGCTGTCTCTGTGTGGTGGGAACAACTCAGTTTGTTTTTCCTTTAATCTGCGAATTCACTATAGTAAACCTGCTTCTTTAGTGATTCTACCATATTTAGTAAGGGTTTTTAACATCTACTTTACAATTTGAAAACAGCGGGCCTTTCCAGATCATTTGTGATTTTAAAAGTTATTTACTAAACAGAGACTTTTACAAAAGATACTTCTCCATCCCTGCTTCCCGAACTGTGGTCCCGGACTCCCAGTGAGAAGGTCATTGGAGATCCAGGTGGGTCCTCAACTCTGCTTTTATTTCTGAAAATTAAATTTATTAAGACCCTCTCCCCTCTCCTGCCTCTCTCCTTTCCTCCAGTCCTCTTCCCTGTCCTGCGGGTATCGGGGGCAGTGCAGGCAGAAGAGAATCTCCCTTTCTCCCGTAGGCTGTTTGCTGCTTCTCTGGGATTTTTCCATTCTGTCCTGCTCCCACCCCCTTTCTCAGAGGCCAAAAGTGGGGCATTTTCTTTTCAGGCTCACTTTTGACTTGCAGAAAATGGAGATCAATTTGGTGTTTTTAGCACTTCTTTTCCCAGGCAGTGGCAGCAAATTGCCTTATCACTGTCCCTGGGCTTCTAGGAAGGGCGATAGCCAGCAGACCCTCAGGTATGCGGGCTGGCAAACACTGCAGATGTTTGTAGGTTAAGTTCACCTCTGCCTTCTCAGAAGGGAGGTGAGTGAAGCTCCCCAGGCCCATCCTGTGGAATCCCAAAGAGGGGAGGTTGTCCTCTGAAGCAGGCTGTATGGGGTCCCCGTAGTCCAGCCGTGCAATCCTCTCCACGGAGATTCCCTCCATGTGTGTGGTCTTCCTAAGGCAGCAAGGCTGGCTGGCTTTGCCCTGATCCACAGTCTTTCATCTTAGTGCCAACAATACCCTGATTTTACTTGACCCTGGGCACCGGGTAGGGCTGTCCCAGGGTCCACCTGCAAGATCACACCTGAAAAACAGTGGATTGGAGTCTACTGTTTTCATTTTCTCAGCTTAGTCCAAGATTTGGAATAATATATAGGTCTTCCCCAGCCAGGAGCAATATGCTTAGTGCACGGCTAGTTAACAATGGGATGGTTAGGGAACAAAAGCTGAACCACACGGATCTCACGCACGCGCTGGGTGAGGTCGGGCAGGGGGGAGTCGGTGGCTCGCTTCACCTGATCTGCAGAAGTGGGATGAAGCTCTCTTTCCCCAGAGTTGTTGGGTGAATAAATAGACAGCACTGGCACAGCTTCTGGAACACAGGCAGCGCTGAATTCATGCTGGCTATGATTAGACTGTCGCATCACAAAGCTTGGGGGACCTAGCCACTCGCTGATCAACATTGTGACTATTGTTCAGAAGCTCCATGGCCCAGTCATGGTGCACGCGCAAGGGAGCCAGTGCACAGGGTGGGCACTCAATAAATATTTGTTGAACAAATTACAAACAGATATGTGATGGATTTATGATAGGGGCGTGCAAGGTGCTGAATGGGCAGGATCGGCGCCTGCCCCAGCCCAGGCCTCCCTGGGGAGGTGCTGGTCAAGTGGAGTCTCAGGGATACGAAAGATCTGGCTCGGGCCTTCTAGGTGACTTTGAATGGGTATTTTCGAAGAGCGTCATCAGGCTAGAGCTTTACTCTTGGTTAGGAGGGTAAACGATTTCAAGAGTTCAAGGTTCAAGTGCAGGGCAGGCCCAGAGGTTACTTCAGTTCACCCAGTTCGATGAATTCCATTCTCTCGTGTCTTCCAGTAGAAGGAAGCTACACGGCGGTCTTCTCCACCCTTCTCACTGCTCCCTTTTGCCTGCTCTGCCCGCTCACCTGCAACACCAAGAACCCCGACACAGTCAGAAACAGTCAGGCATTGTCTTCTGGAACTCTTGCTTTCTACGAAGGCCTCTTGGCACTTATACATCCAAATTACTTTATGTAAACCTTTAAAGCTAGTAGCAATTAGACGTGTAAGACTTGGGAGACAAGAGCTAACACTTGTGGAGCAAAATCTCCTCTAAAATTCCTAACCACTCTGAGAGAGAGATGCTGCAGTTATCAGCTCGACTGGAAGCACAGAAAAGTTAAGTAATTTGCCTAAAATCACACAGGTAGCAAATGGTAAGGCTGAGATTCACATCCACACATTTGACTTCTGACTGGTCCCCCAACCTCGAACTGGTCCAGGGAATCTCTCTCCTTCACCTCTGAGCCTGTATCCAGCCCTGTCCTTCAAGCCTTTGTCACTATGGGGACAATCTCTTCAGAGACAACTGAAGACTCAGGGAGTCCCTCATTGTGCTGCTGGGTCAGAATTTTTCCCAGAGGAGAATGTGGAGCCGTGCTTGTGGGAACGCCCGAGGACCAGCAGGTGTCTCTGCTCTGGTGCTGCAGAGCCCTGGTTGGCAGTAGCCAGGATTGGGGCAGGCAGAGGCCCGGCCGAGAGGAACATCCAAAACTGTGCCTCAAGACATGTTAAGGGGTGGGTGTCAAATCCCCAAGGGGTTCAACACCTCCCTGGAATAAGGGTGGGACCACTTAACTCAGGTTTCCATTCACAGTTCTTTATTTTTTTTTTAATGTTTTATTTATTTATTTTTAGAGAGAGGGGAAGGGAAGGAGAAAGAGAGGGAGAGAAACACTGATGTGTGAGAGATACACCAATCAGTTGCCTCTCGCATGCCCCCAACCAGGAGCCTGGCCCGCAACCCAGGCAAGCGCCCTGACTGGGAATCGAACCTGAGAACACTGGGTTCACAGGTGAGCCCTCAGTTCACTGAGCCACACCAGCCAGGGCGTCCACATTTCTTCTTATAATTATCATGTGAATGTCAGTCCAGCTTCTGCCAAAGAAAACAAAGCTATTGAGTAAGAATAAAATATATGTTGTCCCGGGTCTACTGACTTCTGTTGAAAAATTTCCCACAGGCTGCCTCATGCAATGTTGTCTTTGTTGACATAAGAAACATCCAAACCTGTAGAAAATTTTGATTAGTGTTTATTGGAGCCAAACGTGATGACAAGTGCCAGGAAATGAGGTCTCAGGTGTTCTGGAGAATAAGTTTTGCAACTTCATTTATACCGTTGAGATTAAGGAAGGCTAGTTACACGGAGGTGGGAGAAAGCAAGGTGGGGATTAGATTACAGCGTAGTTAACAAGATTATGTGCTCTCTTCGGGGTGGTTAGCCCTTGCGGGGTATGACTTCTGGCATTTAGAAGGTGTGTTAATCTTGATGCACAGAACAATGGACAGGGGTTGCTTAGAACCTTTCACTCAAGAAGTTAGCGGCGGGGGGCGTGACTACCCACCATGAGCTGCCCCGCTGGGAGGTCATGACTTATTACAGCACCCCTTTTTCATCCGCATCTGGATCACCAACCCTGAGGCTGACAGTCACCTAAAGCGGGGGGTACCATGTGACGGGTGCTATTTACAATAAAACTTTATTCACAAAACAGGCAGCGGACCACAGTTTGCCCACCCAAGCTGCCGCTTAAAGATGATAGATGGCTCTTTCCCTTGTGCGTAAAAGTGGTGAGGTGCGTGGTCTTAGTGTTGGGGCAGCTGTTTAGGGACCTGGGCTCCTTCTGTTTACTTGCTCATGCCGTCTCCCAGGGGCCACGCTGTCCTGCCCTTCGCGTGGTTGGAGCTGTGGGCAGAGATAAAAAGAGCGCGGAGAAGGCAGGTCGGCTGCCTTAGGGCTTAGGCCTAGAGGTGAAGCCAGAGCTATTCACATTCCACTGTCTTGTGCGCCCTCCGGCCACACATAACTGCAAGGGAGGCTGGGAGATGTAGTCTGGCTGTGTGTCCGGGAACGAGGGAGAATGGAGGGTGGTCCACAGTCTCTGCCACACCCATTAGCCTCCGTTTTCTTTCCCTTAGTCCTAGATGCCTCCACCGTGTTGCCCCTGCACCCAACCTCCCCAGTCCCTCACCCTTCTCCCTTCCCCTATAACTCTCCCCCCATACGGTTGGGGGCTGGGATTGCCTCCACCCTTACATCTGGAGGTTAGTGTGACTAGTCTAAGGATAATCCCAAGGCTTTTGTCACAGTGATATTGGGTCAGGGATCTAGACAACCTAAGGCAACCATTCCTGGCCTCAGGGATGATTTAAGAATGAGAGAATGTGACCCGAATGAGGCGGTTCATTTGTTAGGGGTGTCTGGAAAAAAACACTCTTTCCTTTAAAAAAGAGTCCTCTTCAGAATAGGGGCAATTCTGAGGGTACTGTAGCCATTTTGTAAAAAATGGTGGTAAAATATACATAAAATTTACCATTTTTAACAATTTTTTAAGTGTACACACAGTTCGATGACATTAACTACATTCACATTGTTGTACAACCACCACCCATCTCCACAACGTTTTCGTCTTCTGAAGCTGAAACTCTGCACCCATTAAACACTAACTCCGCGCTCCCTCCTGCCCCACCCCCTGGTAACCACCACTTTACTTTCTGTTTCTAAGAAGTCAACCATTTGGGTAAATGGAATCACGGAGAATTTGCGCTTTTATGACTGGCTTATTTCACGTAGCATGTCTTCAAGGTTTATCCATGTCGTAGCCTCTGTCAGAATTTTCTTTTTTATAAAGCTGAATGATAGCCCGTTGTATGTACACACCACCTTTTATTTATCCATTTATCTGTCAGTGGACACTCGCATTGCTTCCACCTTTTGGCTGGTCACTGTTGCCATGTTGCTCCTATGAGATGTAATAGCTTGTCCCCAAAGCCAAGCTGTGGAGGAAACACAGCCAAAGGAACGGCTGACACGGGCCCTGGCTACGGGACCGCGCTGACCCTGGAGCCCACCCTACTTCCGGATCAGCGGGTCTGGGAAACAAGGAAATTCTTCATTGTTGGATTGAGTTTTAGTTTTCTTATTGCTATAAGCCACCTGACTGACACATTTCTGAAAAAGTTGCTTACTTTCACAATTGCATAAGAAAATGAAAATGAGCAGAACCACAGAAAAGCGGGGAATCTTTTGCTGACATGAATACCAGGAAAAAAATTTTAAGCACATTTTGAAGAAGATTTTGTAACTATATCTGTGCTAGTTACTTCCTTCCTGATGAATGAGGGTGACTAATGCTATGGCCAATGGAAAAACTGAAAAGAAAGACGAATTTGATTAGGTTCAAGTGTTTGGCTACATGCACGGTATGTCTTAAAATCCTTATTTTGATCTTTAAAAATAGACTTTTATAAAAAGGAAAAAATCGGGTGTTCTTATACTTTGGTTGAACGAATGCCGTGTGGCCGGAGAAGGGGGACCAGATCATAAGCCTGCCCAGAGCTGTCACATGGCCCCATCTGCCCCAACTGTAAATGAAGCTGGAGGCTGGGACTTGGAGGTGCCCCCTGAGTGGTGGCACCTTCTGGTGGAAAATGCCCTGACTCACTGGCAGCCCAGGATCTTCCCAACTACCACTCAGGGAAAAATCTAACTTCTTTGAGCCCATTTTCTCATCAATGAAATGGGTTTCTTATTACCTTTTCCATCTACACCACAGGCTTGGCAGTGAAACTGAGAAGCGCAGTGTAGATTTAAGGCTCTCGGGGGAAAATATTAACCCACCTTCTGTTCAAAGTTCAGCGGCCCAAGGGCGGGGCAGCCATCCCTTTGACAAACAGCCAGTTCTGCCCTTCAGACCACAGTCTGGAGGCCCAGCCTCCTGCATGCCGGTGGCAGTGGCTGGTTACAAGTGTGTCTCCCAAGGAGAAGATGGGCCCCCTTCCCCAGATTGCCCTCCCAAACAGGTGGATCCTGACACCGGGGCTGGGAGCATTCACACACATTGTCCAGTTTAAGCCCCTGCAGCTGCCTCCTTACCTGGAGGCGAAGTAACCGAGGCTCAGAGGGTTTACATTCAAGCACAGAGCTGAATCGAGAACCAGTCTTGGTCTCTGGATTTCTCCCTGCTCTTCCGTGCTGCCTTTGTCTCCAAACCCTGGGCCCTTTCTCCTTGTTTACCTCCGAGTGTCTAAGGGGTCTCCCTCTGCTTGCCGGTCTGTGGTCCTGGGCGCTTAGTGGGAGACGAGGATGACTGGGCAGAGAGCAGATCCTCACAGACAGAGGCAAAGGGTTCCAGGATCACGGGGCAGTTCCCGAGGCTGTTGCCCCATGGTCAGCGCTGGGTTCCTCACCTTGTTCTGCCTTTGGCGCTGCCTGAGGGAATGAGCATTGGCACCGAAGAGGTAGAGATTATGATAGTCTTTCAGTAAAGTAATTCTCTGTGCGTTGGTTCCGAAGGAAGAAGGCTCTCCTGGAGGTAGGACCATGTGTATGGGTGGGGAAAGAGAACCAGAAGTGTGAGCTCCTGTCAATGGACTCACAGAGCCCTGGCTCTAAGCGTAGGGGCGCTACCTCCAACACCGCTGTGTCCAGAGCCCACCAGGGCGCCTTGCAGCTTCTCAGTACGTGTTTAGTATATGAATGAATGAATGGTGGCTTCTGTGAATAATGGTCCCACCCTGCCTCCCTTCCTGTGACCTCTGCATGTCCCGGCTCTCACTCTCTCCCACGTCTCCTTCTAGTCTCCTACCCACTGCCCTCCTGACCTGTTTGGGCTCATCTCTCTCCTCCTGCCCCACCCTGGGCTCCCTTCCTTACCGCTGCTGGCCTACCCCATGATAAGAGTTGTTTAGCTGCCTGTGTCTAGATAATTCTCCTTTCTGGCCCCTGCCTGTGCTGAATTCCCCTGCCCTGCGACTTGACGAGGCTGGCCAATCTGACTCAACCTTTGTCCTCCTTGCAAAAAATATTAACTCACTTGAATTCAAGCCCTTAATTCAAGGTGGCTCCTAGAAGAGAGACTTTGGTTGTAAGCTATCTGAAGAGAGTAGAAATGAAAGTCACTGCCCGTGCAGTGACCCCAGAGCCTTGCCCAGGCAAGAAGATGCCATGTGTCCCCTCTTTGGAGGTCTCTGGGAAACAGCCTGTCGGGCAGTCTGCTCTCTGGCGGGAAATCCAGTGGAGAGGGTGCAAAATTGCTTCTTGGAATGTAGAATTCTGCACTGTGACTCCTCCTGTCACCCTGGCTCTTGCGCTGTTGCCTGGTCAGACCCCTGGCTCTGCGTCAAGTTCCCATGACCATCCCCAAAAGTGCCAGAGGTGGCTCATCTGTGTCCCCTACAAGTCCCATCTGCACAGTTGGCCACCAGCCCCTCCTCCTCCTGTTGTCCCTTTCCAAGACTCTGCCCCAAATGGCTCCTGTCACCTATTGATGGACGCTTCACATCCTGCATCTGTTCCTACTGGGCCTGACACCACCAGAGGCCTTGCAGGCTCCCCACGCTTGGGTTCAGCTCCAACAGAGCTTGGACTCAGCCTGGGTCTCCGTCTCGCCTTCATTTCTGAAATACTTCACCACTTTCATGTGAGTTTTCTCAAAATCACCTTGTGGCATTATTAGTGTCTTATGGAAGGAACAGAAACCCACTCGGACCAGCTCCAGAGAGGAGAGGTCAGCTGAAAGGATTCACTTCAGAATCAAAGGGTACAATGAAGTGCAGTAAGATGGCTTGCGAACATTTTAGAGGGGAGGTATGAGCAAAGTTGAAATAACTGACCGCCGTCACCGTCAGCACTGCCCCACCCCGTCTGCTGCCTGTGCATGCCTACGAATTTGCCTCTTCATGCATCAGCAGCTGTACTTCTTACCCAAGGGAATGAGTTTACTACACAGGTTGGCCTTAGTTATTAGAGTCTTCCAAGACTTTGAACTAAGAGTGTGGTAGACAGAATAGTGTTCCCTCCCCAAAGATGTCCACATCCTGTCAGCCATTCTACTCCTTGGCATGTATCTAAGAGAAATGGAAACAGATGCTCACACAGAAACGTGTATACTGTTGTTTACGGCAACATTACTACAATGGCCAGAAGATGGAAACAACCCAAATGCCCATCACCTGATGAGTGGATAAATAAAAGCTAGCATATCCGTACAATGGAGTATTATTCGATCATAAAAAGGAATAAAGTGCTGACATGAATAAATCCTGAAACCATTATGTTAAGTAAAAGCTAGACACAAAAGGCCACATATTGTGTAATTCCATCCATATGAAAGTCCAGAATAAGGAAATCTATAGGAGACAGGGAGTAGATTAGTGGTTGCTTAGACTAGGGGTTCACAAGTTGGGGACCGTAGATGGGCAAGAGCTAAGGGGTATAGAGTTTATTCTTGAGTTGGTAAGGATGTTCTAAAATTAACTGTAATGGTTGCATGTATCTGTGAATATACTAAAAAAATCATTGAATTGTGCACTTTAAACGGGTGAATTGTAAGGTATGAATTATGTGTCACTAAAGCTTTTTAAAAAAGGAACAAATAAGATGTCCACATCCTAATTTCCGGAACTAGTGCATATGTTACTTTACATGGTAAAAAGGATTTTGCAGGATTAAATTAAGAGATGGGAGTTTATCCTGGATTATCTGGATGAGTTTAAAGGGTCCTTCTAGAAGAGAGGCAAGGGAGAGAAAGGATGGCAGGGGAGAGAAGGGAGAGAACGAGAGAGAGAAAGAGAGAGAGGAGGGGAGGGGGAGGGGAGGGCAAGAAAGAGGAGAGAGGGGGGTGGGGAGAGGAGAGAAAGGAAGAGAAGAGGGGAGATCTGAAGATCCTACCACTCTGAAGATGAAATAAGGGGCCATGAACCAAGGAACGAGGGTTCTAGAAACTGGAAAAGACAAGGAAACAAACGATCCCCCGGAGCCTCCTAAAGGGATGCAGCCCCGTTGATGCCTTAATTTTAGCCTGGTGAAAGCTATTTCAGACTTTTAACTTCCAGAGCTGTAAGATAATAATGTGTTGTTTTAAGCCACTGAGTTTGTGGTAATTTGTTACAATAGCAAAGAAAATTAATATAAGATGTCACAGAGCGAATGTCAAGTGGTAGTGGGTTTTGGAGCTATGAGATCAAGTTGAGCCAGTAAATATAGAGAAAGCAACATGACTCCTGCAGGAAGCCCTCCCAGACTTCCTTCATTCTCCTGCCTTTCATTAATTTGGAGGTCTGCTACACCACCAGAGTTGCTACCACTATTGCACTGCAGCCCTTGATTACCTGTCAGTTTCCCTCATTCACACGGAGATTCCTAGAGAGGACAGGACCTTGAAGACTCATTTTTGCAAACCCAGTGCTTAGAATTGTGCCTGGCAGATTGTAAGTGTTCAGCTATTTGGTGACTGAATGACGAAGGTCCCTGAAGCTTAGATATTGTAAAGAATAATGATAATATCTGTCTTTATTGAGTTCCTACTGTGCTCAGGGCTTTCTAGTCATTTCCTTATTTAATCCTCAAACCAACCCTGCGAGCCTGGTGTGGTACAATCTTTACTCCACCAAAGAGAGAGAAGAAGCTCAGGGAAGGTAAATGTCAGGCCCAGCCTGGCACAGATCTGCCCAGCTCAGGGCCTGTTCTCTGCACCTGCGCTGTACAAAACCATGGCCATGGACTCCGCGTGGCTGCTTACATTTAAATTAATTAAGATAAATTAAAATAAAAAATTCAGTTCCTTGATCCCACTAGCCACACCTCAGTTGCTCAGCAACCACACATGGCTAGTGGTGACCACACTGGGCAGGGCAGGTATAGAACATTTTTGCCACCACAGAAAGTTTTTTGCACAGCATCGGTCTCAGCCACTGGGCTACAGCCTGTAATTCTATCAAATAAAGCATGTCATTTCAATACTGATTGCCTTAAAAAAGATAAAGGCAGACCCAGCTGCTCACCTTCCCCAGGCAGGCGTGCGGGTTCTCAGGAAAGCCTGCCTCTCCCGGGTCTGGGGCGGAGGAGGACACTCTTGCTGGAAGATGCCGGAAAGACACGGGCCAGCTTTCGCCCTTGCCCAAATAGATCTGCTAAACGTGGTGCTGCCCACGGTGGGGGTGGTGTGGCTGGGTTAAGGGGAGCCCTCTGTCAAGGGGTGGTTGTCTCCCTCTGGGGCCCTGCAAGGATGACCCGGGGGCCTCATTCTGCTCGAATCTGATAAAGCTGTCCTCAAACATACCTTGTATGTTGGCACAGGTTCCATATGTTTTTGTGCTGTAACCAGCCCACCAGAAGCTTCCAGAAGCACAATAGGAAGGCAATAACAACAATGAAACAACATTTAGGGAGTGTCTACTGTTTACCAGGCACTGCTAAGAACTGCTTTGTAGGTATGATTTTAGTTAATCCTTGCAAGTAGACATGATTTTCCCCAATTCACAGGTGACAAAGCTGAGATCTGGCAAAGCCAGGTTGGCCTAGCCAAGGTCATACACAGGAAGTGGCGGCTGGGACATGAACTGTGAAGTGGCTGAAGAAACAAACCATTGGTGTGTAATGGCCACGCTGTTTGGGGAGCTCATCTCCCAGATACAGGCTCCCTCAGACATTTCACAAGATGAAGGTGAACTTGGCAAGCTTGCTGTCAGCGCTGGGTGTTCTCCAGCCACGTGTAGGCCTGTGGTCTTGGCTGCTTTCCCCACGTGGGAAGAGATGAGCTACCGGGGCTGGCAGGCTGCCCGCGGAGATCGCCCTGCTCGCCCGGCTGCAAAGACAGGCCTGCTCCTTGGATCCCAGCCCTGTGACAGCAGCCACCCGTCATGGTCCTCCTCAGAGAGCAGGGCATTGGGTTCCTCCTGGGGGGACAGAGTAGAGGGGTTTCAGGGGACCCTCTCGGACCTAAGATGAGGCAAAAGGGAAAAATTTCAAGCCAGTAACATAGCCTGTGGTTTCTTGGGGGAAACCACGGAAGAGTCAGCTTGGGATGGCACAACCCACAGTCTCACCACACAAGGCGTGGCCCAGGCATACCTTGGCCACCAAGACCTGTATTGGCACAAGACTCCACTGATAGTATCTTCTTGGGGCCATCACTTGTCCTATCCAGCAGCAACCGCTGGAGGGTTGGCAGTCTTGTGAAGGGTCACTGGGGGGAGGGGCAGTGGTGACCACAGAGGAAGAAGACCTCTAGCTCTGACCTCAGGCAGCTCCCTGCATGACGCAAGGACACAATTATTTAGCCCCGAGAAGCTGTCATTCTGATGGAAGAGGTATAGCCCCTTCCCTCAGGGCTCACAGTCTTCCGAAAGAATCCTATGGCAAATTCTGATCCAGTAAGGGAAGCAGGGTTTGTGGAGGCAGAAGCAAAATTTAGAGCCAGCTCAGGAGTCCTCGCTCCGGGCCCTACCTGCTTGGCTGTTTTGATGGGTGGGGTTCATCGCCCTCTCCGCACAGCGAATACAGGACCATGAGCAGGCCCCAGCCCGAGTGAGCCACGAGACCTAGTCGCCCGTGCGTGTCAAATGCAATTTTATGTGTAGCTTTGAATTTACTCTAGTTGATTTTAGAAAGTAAATAATTCATGAATTTTGATAATGTATCTTTGGTAATACCTTCATGTATAACTTTTTGTGGCTGTAAGTTTTCATTTCTCTTGGGTGTGTACCTAGGAGTGGAATTGCCGGGTCATAGGGTAACTTTATGTCTAACTGTTTGAGGAGCTCTGCCACAGTTTCCACAGTGGTGATGCCATCTTACTCTCCCACGAGCAGGGGGGGGGCATTCTCATTTCTCCACGTCCTTGGACATGTCAGATGGTGATGCCTACTGGATGTCCAGTTGGTGATGTTAAGCCAGTTCAGGGAAAGACAGGGCTGGAGAGTTGCAGGTCATCTGTGTAGAGATGGCATTTAAAAACCCAACACCATGTGATTGTGCTAAGCAGTGAGTGCGTGGCCAACAGCCAGAGGTTGGCAAGATGAGGAGAAACCAGCCAAGGAAAGTGAGGAGGAGGAACTCCAGGAGACCTGTTGTCCTGGAAGCCAAAGAAAGAAAGTCCTTTTAGGAGGAGAGATGAAACCAGCCATGTCAAACGCTGCTAGTGAGGAAGACGTGGGTGAGAACCGACCACTGCATTGGGCCTCGTGGAAGTTTCTCGTGACCCGAACAACGGAAGTTTCGTGACAGTAGTGGGCAAAGCTGAGTTTTCCCAAGGATACACAGCAAGTAAGTAATTACGTCTTGAATTCCAACTCGGGTCTTTGGACACCAAGGGCAGTGCCTTTGTATTACGCCACGGAGGCCCTTGGAGTTCACTGTGGCCAGGCTGGAGGTCGGGATGGGGGTGGAAATGTTCTTCAGGGCCTGAGGAGGCTTTCTGAAGCTTGATGACTGATGTTGAGCAGGGTTGGGAAGGGGAGATGAAACTGGAAGCCTATCCACAGAGCTCCACGCACCTCTTTCTGACACACCTGTAGATGTTGCGGCAGCATCCTTAAAACTCTATTTACTTGCCTTGGCTGCCCTTAAGTGCCCAGAACAGTGACCTTCACGGGGTGTGGGGAATGTGGGGACCATGGTTGTCTCTCAGACCTTCTCATCACATGCCGAGACCCCTGCTCGCTTCACGCCTCCTCGCTCCCCAGCTTCAGGACTTTTGGGAAGTGAGGAAGAAGCCTCACTCCCCAGGACAGACATCCTGGAAAGCTGCCACACTCTTTCTCCCCCTCTAGCTGGCTCCAGGCTGATTCCTGTGCCAACCCGTGGGCGTCTGGCCATGGCAGCTGTGAGTAAGGCCAGCAGCCCCAGCCTCGTTCTGGCAGGAGCTGCCCCATGCCAGCCTGCTGTGGTCAGCCCCCTCACCCATCCACCCCTTCCCCTGGCTTCCAGGCCCACCGCTTGGCTACCTACCCCTCCTGCAGGGCTGTGGGCATGGATCCTGAGCCAGAAGGGACATGGGGGCATCTGGTGCGGCTCTTGCTGAGGGAATCCCATGGAAGGAGGAACAGGGAGACATGTCAGGCAGCCTGCTCGACCCGCTTCTGACCTGCGCCAGGCGGGAAGGAGGGTTCTGGCTTCTTTGATCCCGAGGCAGCCTGGAATAACTTACCTAACCTTCCTCTCTCAAGGCCTCCCTGTTCACAGCCTTCCCACACCGGTCTGCTGGGCCCAGCCCCATTCTGCAGGCTCTGCAGCCCCAGGGCTGGCTGGGCTGGCAGAGCTGCGACCACGAACAGTGCTCCCACATCTGCCTCTCAAAAGTGTTTGGGGGCGGCATTTGTGATAAAGACTCTCAGCAAAGTGGGAATAGAGGGTACATACCTCAACGTAGTAAAGGCCATACAGGACAAACTCACAGCTAACATCATACTCAATGAGGCAATATTAAAATCATTTACCTGAACATCAGGAATAAGACAGGGATGTCCACTTCCACCACTCTTATTCAGCATAGTACTGGAAGTGCTAGCCATAACAATCAGACAAGAAGGAGAAATAAAAGGTATTTAAATTGGAAGGGAAGAGGTAAAACTTTCATTATTTGCAGATGACAAGATACTGTATAGAGAGAACACTAAAAGTTCCACCAAAAAAAAAACAACAAAAAACTGCTGGAACTGATAAATGCATTCCACAAAGTACAGGATACAAAATAAGTATTCAGAAATTGGTTACATTTTTATACACCAATAATGAACTATCAGAAAGAGAAACTAAGAAAACAACCACATTTACAATTGCATCAAGAAAAATATTAGGGGAGGGGACCCCCCAAAAACCCGGAATTTTTATTTATAAAAAATCGTGTATTTATTCTGACATGTTTAAACTTCCGTCACCTTCAAAGTACTCTCCATTTGGTGCAATACACCTTTGGAGACATTTTTTCCACTGCTCAAAATAGTTTTTGAACTCATAGATTTGATGCCTTTCAGTGCTTCTGCTGTTCTTTGTTTTACCTCTTCCGCATCAGAAAAACATTTCCCTTTGAGGACTTTTTTCATCCTGGGAAACAAAAAAAGTTGCTCGGGGCAAAATCGAGTGACTAGGGGGGTGAGGCACGCAGGGCTTTGGTCAAAAACCACTGCGCACTCTGTGCAGTGCGGGCGGGCGCGCTTGTAGATCACCCATCATAAAAATAGGCAAATGTGTGGATCCTTCAAAAAAAATTCCCTAAAGCCAAATTCAGCCTCTCAAAACAGCACCAGCTGGTACACTGATACAGGTGGGTTCCTAGAAGACTCGCCTAGCAGGGGAAACCTGTACTACAAGCGGCCCACCCTCCAGAAGATAATTCTGGATTTTGGGGGGGATCCCCTTGTAAAATACCTAGGGATAAATTTAACCAAGAAGATAAAAGAACTGTGCTTGGAAAATTATAAGGCACTGAAGAAAGAAATAAAAAAAGATACAGATAAATGGAAGCATATATGATGTTCATGGATTGGAAGAATTAACATCATTAAAATGTCTGTACTACCCAAAGCAATTTATAGATTCAGTGCAATTTCTATCAAAATATCAATGGTATTTTTCACAGAACCAGAACGAATAATCCAAAAATGTGTACGGAAATGCAAATGACCCTGAAGAGCAGCAGAAATCTTGAAAAAGAACAAAGTTGGAGTGTGTCACACTACCTGATATTAAACAATACTATAAGGCTATAGTAATCAAAACAGGATGGTACTAACATAAAACCAGACACATAGATCAGAAAAAAGCTTACATCTATATGGTTAATTAATCTATGACAAAAGAGGTTAAGAACATACAATGGGGTAAAGACAGTCTATTCAATAAATGGTGTTGGCAAAATTGGACAGATACATGAAAAATAAATGAAACGAAATCACTTTCTCATGCCATATACAAGAATAAACTCAAGTGGATTAAAGATAAATGTAAAACTCAAAACCATAAGGTAACCAGAAGAAAATGTAGACAGTGAAATCTCAAACCTTGTTCACAGCATTATTCTTTTCTGACATATCTCCTTGAAAAGGGAAACAAAAGAAAAAATAAACAA
Organism: Mormoops blainvillei; assembly: GCA_004026545.1. Taxonomy (NCBI): domain Eukaryota; kingdom Metazoa; phylum Chordata; class Mammalia; order Chiroptera; family Mormoopidae; genus Mormoops; species Mormoops blainvillei. Next base: position 68,158 of record PVJD01007848.1, read on the forward strand.
ATGGAACTACATCAAACTAAAAAGTGTTTGCACAACAAAGGAAACCATCGACAAAACGAAAAGACAGCCTGCAGAATAAGAGAAGATATTTGACAATGATACATCCGATAAGGGGTTAGTATCCAAAATTTATAAAGAACTTACACAACTCAACACCAAAAAACACAAATGATCCAATTAAAAAATGGGCAAAGGACCTGAAGAGACATCTCTTCAAAGAGGACATACAGATGGCCAAGAGACATATGAAAAGATGCTCAACGTCGCTAATCATCGGAGAAATGCAAATTAAAACCACAGTGAGACGTCACCTCACACCTGTCAGAATGGCTGCCATCAATAAATCAACAAACAACAAGTGTTGCTGAGGACGTGGAGAAAAGGGTCCCTCTTGTACTATTGGTGGAAATGCAGACTGGTGCAACTGCTAAAGAAAACAGTATGAAGCTTCCTCAAAAATTTAGAAATAGAACTGCCTTAGGATCCAGCAATTCCACTTCCAGGTATATTATCTAAAGAAACCCAAAACACTAATTCAAAGAATGTGTGCGCCCCTATGTTTATTGCAGCGCTATTTACGGTGCCAAGATACGGAAGCAACACAAGTACATAGCTGTCTAACCATTATGCTGTACACATGCAACTAATACAAAATAATGTTGACTGCGAACCGTAGTTGGAAAATAAAATTAAAAAGTAGTATATGGGGGGTGGATGCATGGTTTGGCAATGGTCCTACTGAGACCCTGGAGTGGGGGGTGACTGGACTTTGGGAGAGTGGGTGGTCTTGGAGGCTCACCTTTGGGCTCCACTATTTGTTTCTGCAGTTGGTCCTCACAGGAACCTCCCTTTATGCTTTCCCCCTGAAATGTTCTCGGGAGCCATTCCCCAGCTCTTAGGTCACTGGGTAGTTTCGAGGGCCGGGGCATGCTGCTTCCTCCCATAAAACAAAGGTATGAATTGGTTCTGCCCTCCTCTTGCCAAAGTCCCAACCGCTGCCTTTGGGCAAGCCTCTCAAAGCTGAGGTCAGAAATCACCAACGAGCTCTGCAGCGGAGGCTCGGTGGTCTTCACTTGGCTCACTTCTCCATCGCCACAGCCTGGGGGAAGAATGGGATAAGGGATGAGCCCAAAGAGGGAGAAGCAACGAAGGATGTTGGAAATCATTCTTCTCATTTTCAAATGGGGAAATTGAGGCCGAGCAGTAGCATGCCTTGCTGCAGTGCTAAATTGGAAGCCTGTACTGGGTACTAGGTTATAGACACTAGCTCCTGTACTTTCATGTCCCTAAGGCACATCATACTAGTTGGACAAGTGAGGAAACTGAGGCTCTGAGGTTTAGGTAATTTCCTAGAGTCATACGGCATGAAGGAAGTAACATCCCCACCAGCGTTTATGGGGCTTCTCTGGCTCTGGGCCAGTGAGATCATTTGGCTCTCTGCCCATTGCCCAGTGCCTCTGGAAGGCCCCCCATTTAGCTGCATCTTCCGCAGGGTCCAAAAGGGGATTCTGCCTCTGGCCATTGGTGCCCCCTCTTCTTCCCCTGCTCCTGGGGCCATCGTCCAAGTGCATGAGGATGAACCTGCAGCCTTGAGGGTCCAGGGGCCACAGGGCGTCTGGAGCCACAGAGCCCCTTGATCAGGCACAGACACCCAGGGGGTGAACTCGGAGCCAGTCCGCTCTGGGTTGGTTCACTGCTGGCTGTGGGACCTTGGGCCACTTATTTACTGCCCTCAGCCTCTCTGTCTTCGTCTTTAAAGTGGGTCTAATATTAGCATTCATGTTATAGGTTGTAAAGATGAGTGAGATCACGTGGGAAAGGGCTCAGGCAGGCACTGGTTTCCTGCTCTTGATTGCTGTCGTCCCAAGACCCAAGGCTCAGGCACCATCCCTCTCCTACCCGTCCATCCTGCTCCTTTCCCAGTGGTGACATTTCAGTTACAAGCAGCCTTGGCCACGGGAGATGGGGTTGAACAACAAGGGTTTGACGCCGACTTCCGTTTCACAAGTGTGTCACCCGATCTCGTGAGTGGCACCAAGCAGCTCCACTGCTGTCTCCTGCCCCAGCCCGGGAGTAAGGACAGTCACTGATGCGTTAGGACAAGGATCTGACCACCCTCCCTCTGTCTCCTTCTCTCCTTAGCCCCCTCTGCTTCCCCTCTTGGCAGCTGCTAACAGTCAGGAGTTGGGGGGCACCAGGCTGTCACGGGGGAGGCTGAGGCCTCCAGGCGCAGGTGCAGTAGTTCCCACTGTTCCGACTTGGAGCCACAGACAGCAGCCAGGAGCCCGGCCAGCCAGCCCTGGGTCCCAGAGAAGACCAGGGAAGAGTGTGGGGAGCTCAAGGCTTACAGTTCCCTCTACTGATGGGGCCGGAGGTCCCAGCCTTCTCTCCCCTGGCTCCTGACAGTGAGTGTTGACGGCCCACTGTCAGGGAACTTCCTCTCTTCCCACCAGACTCTCCTCTGTTGGAGTGGGGGAAGCAGTATGAAAAGGCTGGGCCTGACCGGGCCAGGGAATAACTTGGGGAGCGTGAGAGGCTGGAGTGGAAAAAAGGGTGCTGCTTTCTCTCTTCCCACCCTTTCAACAGCCCCGCTCCAGTGGCGACATGTAGAAGAAAATTATTATTATAATTATTTCCATTTGAGATATAATTATAGCAGCTCTCAAAGCAAAGCCTCACACCCTTGGCACGGCTGGGCAGGCTAGGTGTATAATTACGTCATGGATCTCACCCCCCTCCACTCTCCCTTCTCTCCCACTCCAGCCCTGCCGGCCAGGCCCCATCCCCACCAGCGTTTATGGGGCTTCTCTGGCTCTGGGCCAGTGAGATCATTTGGCTCTCTCCCCATTGCCCAGTGCCTCTGGAAGGCCCCCCATTTAGCTGCATCTTCCACAGGGTCCAAAATCAGCACACCCCGTGCTTGGAGCCCCAGAGCTGAGATCGCCAGTCTGGAAGGGCTCTGCTCTGGATTCTCAGACTGAGTGGGGCGTTTGAGAGCCACAGCCAAGGGGCCTGAGTCAGTGCAGCACAGGCTGGAGAAGGTACAGGGACCCGGACGTGCAGGGAGCCATGGAGTCAGTTCTCTGACTCGGCATCCTTTCCAGAGAACCCCCAGGCTCCTACATCCTCCTGGGTGCCCAGGGGAGACACCCTCAGGGAAGCTGGCCAGGTGCTGAGAGGGCCCTGTGGCCTGCCACTGGCTGGGAAGCCTGGCTGCAGGTTCTTCTATCCATCAGGGCTGTGGAGATAAGGGGGCAGCCTCCCCACCCAGGGGCCCCAAGTAGAGATACCAGTTGCCTTGTTCTCCTCCTGGAGGTGATGACTCATGAGAGAGGCGGGATGGGGAGAGCGCCTCCAGCCCTGTCTGTCTGTAGGAGCACAGGTCAGGAATCCCGCAGCCTAGGAAAGGCCTGTGACGTCCAGTGGAAGCAGCCACAGGCGGTCCACAGGGCCATATGACTCTTACCAAGATTCTGAGATGTGTAGATGGGGGCAGCCTGTTGCTCCGCCCCTCAGGTGCTCCACGGTTGGCCCGAATTCTCTTATAACAAAACCGCTTGAGATCTTTGTCCTTGGCTCTCCTTTCCAGGTGACTTTCTCTTCAATCAAGTCACACCGGCAAGGGCACGAAGTCGTGCCGCGGTAGCCAGTCACAGATAGAACATGCCTACACAGTCAGAGACTTAGTCCTTTCTGCATCCTCTGTCTGTGTGTCTGGCTTTCCCCAACCTTATTCTCAATGCTCTTCCTTCTATGTTCTGGGCAGCCCCTCGTTCTGGGGGTGTTAGGTGACAGGTTGTTCCACCAGCTGGGGATATAGCAGGGGGCAGGGAAGGGAGGTGGCCAACCTGTCCATGATGGTCTGATGTGCGATGGGACCGCATGGCTGGAACAATGGAATCTGCCTGGGGTGGAGGGGAACATCAGAGAAACTTCTGGAAGATGTCTGGATGGGGACTTGAAGGATAAGTTCCCCATGTGGACAAGATGAAGAGGACACTCTGGGCCCAGGCTGGGTTGCCAGATAAAATACAGAACAGCCAGTTAAATTTAAGCCAGATGAACAGTAAAACAATTTTAGTACATGTCCCCAGTATTGCCGAGATGTGCTTATGCTAGAAAGTTGTTTGTTACTCATCTGAAATTTAAACTTAACTGACCATCCTGAATTTTGATTTGCTTAATGAGGCAGCCCCAGGCCTGGGAACCAGCCGGGGCAAAGACAGAAGCAGCATTTGCGGGAGGGAGGAGGCCTCAGGCCAGTTAAGCATCACAGGACCTTGGGCCGCCAGCAACCATGATGGATATCACCGGGTAGGCCCAGACTTAAGGTCACAGGCCCCCTGTCAGCAATGCCAACGCCCAGGCCATCGCTCTTAGCTGTGGCGCCAGCCCTTTCTTCCAGGCTCACCTCTTCACCACCTGGGGAAACCTCGTTTCAAGTATTCACTGTTCCTTTTTTTCTTTCCCAAGCTTCTGCATCCAGCTCTTCCCTTGCATCGGTATTCATTCAGGCCGCTCAGCATTCGTTTACTGAATGGCAGTTATGTGCCAGGCACTGTGCTTGGCACTGGGGATACAAGTGGCACATGGAACATAGTCCTTGGCCACATGCAATTTACAATGTTCACCTTTAAAAACCTCTTCTGTTAGTATACGTGATGGGTGGGAATAGATAATAAAAAATGCAGTTATAAGCACATAGAAACTAAATTTCCCCTATCATCTCTCTCTCTCTCTTTTTAAATAGCTATTTCAGAGGAAGGGAATCTGAGCCAGAGGCCCCCTCTGGAATTCCTAACTCCTGTCCAGCATGGAGCTGGAACAACTGAGGTCTTAAGAGTTCTCTCTGTCATTCTGTCTGTGCACAGAATTAAAAAGCCCCTGGGAGCAGAGCCTGTGAGAGATATAGGAGGAAGGTGACTGTCCCAGACCCCAAATGCTAGCCTGATGAGGGACACAGAGTGCACACTAAAAACAAACAGCACCCCCACCCCCCAGTCCAAACTACCACTAATACAAATATTTAGTTAGAAACAGAGATGGGTAAAGAGGGTACATTTATTTCTGTCCAGACCAATAATGGCCCCCAAGTGTCCAGCATGATCTGTGCACTGAGCGCATTTGAAGAACCGTTGCACTTCGCATGTGCCCAGGACAATCCTGTGACGGGGATACTCTTATTAGCCCTGAATGACAGTGGAAGAGATGACGGCTCAGAGGGAGTGGGTCATTTGCCCGAAGTCTGACAGCGGGCAAGTGGTCGCACCAGGTCTGAGGCCAGGGTTCCAGGACTGCAGAGCTCACAACGCTAACCACAACGCTAGAGACGTAGAGGGCGGTCTGTGCCCCCAAGTCTAAAATGCAAATGCATGTGCGTCTCCACAGGTGTGTTTGCAGTCACACGCAGAACTGGTCTCAGCCAGCCCTTTCACTGGCTCAGGGCAGTACCTGAGCCTGGAGACTTTAATTAGGTCAAGTATCTCAAGGGTGGAAATGCCTAATTCTCCCATTGTCCTTTCCTGCCCTGGAGAATCGATGTCTGGTTAGGAAACTCCAGAGCAGTAATTTTTAAAGTGTGGCCTCCAAATCAGCAGCACCAGCGAGTGGCAGCAACCCTGCACTTGGGAGCGTGATCAAAATGCAAATATTCCGGTCCATCCGCAACTGCCACTGAATCAGAAACTCTGGGCCCAGCCATCTGGTGAGTCTGATGTTCCCTCAAGTCTGAGAACCACTCATCTAAACGGTCTTACACTTTCCAGCTGCTGCCAAGTTTCTAGGGCCTTTGCTCTACTGATGAGGCAGGGGGCGGCCCTAAGGGGCTTGTCCTGGGACTGGGGCTCCCTGGCCCATGCCTGCCATGTAGTAGATACACAACACATGTGTTTTGGATAAATGAGTAACTGGCACCCAGGGTTCACATCCCCGTTACCATGTCAGGAGGAGATTGTCACTAGGGCACGCCTTGGTTGGACTGGAGTGCCAGGATCCTCGGGGACTCAGGCAGACCAGAAACTCCCGGATGGGCAGAAGCATGAAATTTTGCTTCCCTTAAGTCTCAGGATGAACACAGACCACAGGAAAGACTCACCATGCTTGCGATTTTTAGAGTTTTCAGCAGGAAGTATTAAGAGTTAGAAGTTACCACAGAGATAACTGGCTTATCTAGGGGTGTGCTGATAGACCATTGTCTGAGGGAGAAGCTCCGCCTTGCAGCATTTGCTGACTGGCGAGGTGTGAGTACTTCCACCTCTGCCCATGGAGACGCACCTCCACAGCTGCTCCAGCACACCTCTGGCCCTAGCAGCTCATTCGAAACTACAAGACTACTTGTTTTATGCCTTGGCTGGTGTGGCTCAGTGGATTGAGCACTGGCCTGCGAACCAAAGGGTTGCTGGCTCCATTTCCAGTCAGGGCACATGCCTGGGTTGCGGGTCAGGTCCCCAGCAGGGGGCGCACAAGAGGCAACCACACATTGATGTTTCTCTCCCTCTCTTTCTCCCTCCCTTCCCCTCTGTCTAAAAATAAATAAATTAAAAAAACAAAAAAGGAAATAAACTACAAGACTACTTGTTTTAATAGTAGACACATCATGTATATGTACAGGGAAAATGAAACAGCACAGACCACCGAAGATGAGAAACCTCCTCATCCCATTTAGTCCCCAGAGGGAATTGTCTATAACAGTTCCTGGTTCAAGTTCCACTGATGGTCCCTTCCTGGTCCCTTCCATAGCTCCGAATGGTGTGTTTAGACTGGTATGTATTGGTCTCCCGCCCCCAGTGTCCATTGATGTCCTGGCCTGAAAGGCTAGGGCCCCAGCTCATCTTGAGCACTTTTACTCCCTGCCACCCCCTTCCCCCATCCCACACACTTTGTTATTATTATTTTTTTAATCCTCACCCGAGGATATGGTGTGTTTTTTTTTGTTTGTTTGTTTGTTTTGAGAGAGAGAGAAAGTGGGAGGGGAAGAGACAGAGAGAAACATCGATCAGTTGCCTTTTGTATGTGCCCTGATGGGGGACCAAACCCACAACTCAGGCATGTGCCTCAGCTGGGAATCGAACCCATGACCTTTAGAGTTACAGGGCAATGCTCCAACCAACTGAGCCATACTGGCCAGGGCACACTTGGTTATTTTGATGATACTTTGCAATCCCTCTGTTGGTTACCTTTGCGTCTCTAAATAATAGTAGCAGGCACTCCTCTAGTGTTTGTTCTTACTCAAGGTGCTGTTTATTATACACACTTTGGACATATTAATGATGGAATCCTCACAGCAGCCCTCTGAGGCAGGTTGTATTTTCATTCCCATTTTATGGATGAGAAAACTGAGGCACAGAAAGGTTAAGTAAGGTTAAGTAACTTGCCCAAGCTAATAAAAGTCAGAGATAGGATTCAGACTCAGACAGGGTGGCTCCAGAGGTCATGCTTTTAAGCCTCTCAGAGAAACAAAGTTACTTCACATGAGGGGACAGTTGCAGGGGGAATGGCCATAGGAATATAAATATATATTTATTTACATATTTGTAAATAGGCTCTAGCCTACTTGCCTTTACTGCCCTTACAATAAGCAAGCCAGGGGGCAGATAATGTTCACACAAGCCCACCTCAGCCCCGTCAGGTAGCCTGGGCCGGATTGGCTCGGGGCCACACCTGCCACTAGAAATATGGCAGGCGGCAGTTGCTGAAGATTTGTGGTCAAAATTTTCCTTTTTGTACAAAGCCTTCAGGTATTTTGAGGCTACTGATGGGGGTTTCTTTTCATACTCATTCATCCTATGTGGTTCTTGGCAGGCCCTTTCAATCTGGAAGGTTTGAATCTTCTGATTTAGGACAATGTCTTCTCTTATTTAATAATTTCTCTTTATTTTCTCTCTTGAATATTGGGCTTCTTAGATCGATTGTCTCTCTCTCTCTCTCTTTTTTTTTTTGCATATATTCTGCAGGACCGTTTCATCTTTTTCTTGTAGCCCTTCTCCTAAACATTTTGTTTTAGCAATCACAGTTTTAATTTCCAAAAACCTATCTTCTTTAATTGCCCTTTTGCTTGCCTCGTCAACCTGTTTTTGGTTTACAGATGCCATCCATATCTTCTTGGATCGCTCTGAAATGACAACTTAGAATTATCTTAGAGTCCTCCGAGTTGAGTCCATTTATTTTGGGGGCCAGTTGTTCTGGTTTCTTATCTTGATGTTTCTACGTCCAGGTTTCTTGGTTCCCGAAGTCAGCCCGTGTTCACCGAGCCCCTACTCCGTCTCTGTGTGAGGGGCTGTGCCTGGGACCAGGAACATGATGTCACATTTCGGTCCTCATGGAGCTCTCCTTTTCATGCTAGACTCTATCATGCTAGATCAGATTCCCTAAGCATGGGACCACCCTGCACTTGCATGTTCCACCTGCATTTAACATGTTGGTTTCTTGTCTGCCAGCCCCACTAGACTGTGAGCAGGGGTTCGCATTTTATGTATGTATTCCAAGGAGGCCTTTGGTAAAAGTTGGATACACCTTGGTTCAATGGAACTGAACTGAGTTCTGTAATTGTTGATATATTCACACACACACACACACACACACACACTGATGCTGTAGATTTGTTCCTGGAGCTTCTAGAAAGATGTGAGAGACCAGAACCAAATGGTCTTCCTCTGGAAGATTTTGCAGATGCTTGAGGACCAGAGTAACCCCTGAGGCCACTGCCACTGCCATCCACCACCCACTCCTACTTTCTAAACAAACAGCGAGGCCGCCATTGCCTCTTCTCTCTCTAGTGGTTATGAACTGTCACTTTGGCCTGCAGCGCCTCAGCAGCCAGCCCTCTACCTCAGCTCTCTAATGGCAATCATTAAAAAGAGGGGCCGGCCGCGGGGGCAGGGATGCACTTACCAGGTGCTCTCTGGTGCTTTCCTTCCTCCTCCTGCTCCCCCAGGGCTGGGGGCCCCCTTCCAGAGGACAATGGGCCAGGGCTCCAGACCCTCAATTCATTCGTTTATTTAGGCATTCATTCATTCAGCCACTGATCCTTCATTAAGGAAACCTTCCGTATTAGACTTCGTACCTAGCTCTAGAAACTTTAAAAAAGAAAAAGAAAAAAGATATGGTGCCCTCCTTACAGGTGTCAGGAGCTTATCGTCAGTAGACAAAAGCATTTGCCATTTTTCCAGGAGTGCAGCAGACCCCGCTTCACTGTCCTTGCCCGCCCCAACCCCTGTGCTTCTACTGAATTTGACCTCTCCTCCCGGGCCTCCACCCTAGGCTCCTGCCGCCTTGAGTAGGTACTTAATAGATATGTGCTGGTTGAATGAATGAGTGAGTGAATGAATGAATGAGTAGCACTGCCTGGCATGGTGGGGACATGCCCAGCTTCTTCACCCTGAGGGGACCCATTGCCAGCTCCCAAAGTTGTCATTCTGGAATCCCAATGACCGTTTGAGGCCCACGACAGGCAGAGAGACCAAAACTCTCTGTAGCCTCCGGCTTACTAGGCAGCACCCACCTTGGAGAGAAGCAGACTCTCCTGGCCCACCCAGCTGGGAGCTCGTTAAAACCCGGATCAAAGAGAGCTTGAGAAATGCAGGGTCTCATTAACTCAGGGCCCAGACAGCCAGGCCACGGGGGAGTGAGGGCGGGGAGAGGGGAGGGGTGAAGGGAGGCTCTGGGGTGCAAGACGTTGCTGCTAATAAGTTTAAAGAAAGAAAACCACGTGTTAGCATGAGGGTCTGGGCCCAGGCTTGGGGGTGCCTGTTTTGAAGCTGAGCTGAGGTAAGCAGAGAGGAGGAGGGGGCCTGGGCTTCCTCAGGGCGCTCTGCCAGGTGTGGCCGCTGAGCCAAGCTGAGTCGTAAAGTCACTGGCCAGTGTGAGGGACCCTGGAATTCCCCATTTTCCTGGTTTCCCTGGTCAGAAGCGACTGGCCTGCCCCTCCCATCAGAGAAGAGGCCCTTTCCTTTGCCTCCAGGCGTCGGGGGAGGCCGCTGCTCTGAACTGTCACTGGTCTTCTCATATCCACGCTTTCGGGCAGATGGCTCGGGCTAGACCCGAAGACTCGAAGACTCCGAGTTCTGTGAGGTGGCCATGGGGCAGGCTGGGAGCTCAGGCCAGGCTTCCGGGAGAGGATTCCCTATCCAGGATGTGTGAAAAGGATGCGAGAAATCAAGGACCACAGGGGGTTCTGGGGGGGGGGGCGCTGAATCTGAGGGCCCAAGTGAACCTGCTGAGCAGAAGCCCCCGCCCCCGCCCCCACCCCGCCGCCCGGGGTGGCTCTCAGCAGGATCGCAGACAGGCAGGGAGAATGGGAAGACCGGGAAACGTGCAGGGCCAGAGACTGGGGAGTTCAGGCTAGGATTTCGGCCCTGCAGGCATCCAGGGACCCTTTAAGATACAGAGGGTCTGTTTGTAGGGCCAAGGCTGCTGGGCCTGTGCAGGGAGGCCCGGGTCGCCGGCCATGCCAGGAAGAAGGCCCAGGCCCGGGTTGGACAAGTGACCTGGAGCAGGGACGCAAAGATGGAGCCCAGGACCTGGAGACTCAGCAGTAACACAGGTTACAAAGCAAAGTTTATGGGAACTTCTTGGGAGGCCCTAGGAGGGAGGGTGGGTAGGTTTCTTGGGGCTGGTTGAGAAGCTTGGAGGGGCCTGCTTGCAAAACACCAGGGTGTCTGGCTAATCAGGCTGGAAAACATTCCACCTGGCTCCTGGTCAGGGGCGTGGGCTGCACTGAGTCCCGTGGAGCCGCGGGATATTGCTCTCCTGACACCCAGGCGCTCTGTCCTTGTGGTGAGAACACAATCATCTCCCGGAAAAGAGCAGTGAGTTGGAGTTTCTTTCCGTTTGCATGCTTTGCCTGATCTCCCGAGAAATCAGCATTTCCTCTTCCCAGCTTCTCTCCCTCCCAGCAGTCTCGCTGGCCCCCACCAGACTGTGGACATGGGGCAGCGGTGTCCGCCCCTTGATGTGAGCCCCAGGGGCACCCCAGGGACAGCAGGGGAGGCAAGGGAACAAAGGGCAGCTCCAGAGATGTCTGCGGTGGTGGCGCAGGCCAGCCTGT